>JARPRG010000448.1:969623-990527 GCA_031001745.1 Hartigia nigra | reverse complement strand
TTCCGCAACCGTTCGCTCTCGTTCATGCATCCAGTTGCGTTTGTCAGTTTTACGCGCCCCCAAAAATGGACGTTTTCTGTTGAGTTTGTCGATTTCACGCGTCTCCAAAAATCGACGGATCTCGTTTCTCGGTCTTCTGCCGTTTTGGTGGAGACGTGGACGACCTCCCTCGTCCCCCAGGACATACCGGTTCGTCGGTACCGTTGAAACAAACGCTGGCTGGCGCCAAGCCGTGGCTTGCGGATGCATGAGCGGGGGTAGACGGCTGAAGGTGACGTTTTACCGATATCCATCTCGCGTGATCAGAAAATACGTCACAATATATACTTATACAGTTCTTATTTTTATTCAGTAGCTTACGTCTTTTCTCAAGAAAATTCGAGTCAGCAAATTATTGCCAGGGTACATAATCAATTAGCTAATTGGTATAATTCTTTGCTATCTATTATGTATAATGAAGAAATGATCTGTTTCTACACTGTACACACGTAGCGATGAAGTAATACGATGTTAATTACACTAAGGTATATTAAATGGAGCTCGCTGATAATATAGCTCTGTACCAATCGCATTAATTTTCAACTACTGAAATTCTATTCGCCAACGTCAAGTCAATCGAATTACACAGAGTGCTTCTGGATAATTATATATATATATATATATATATCTACTAGTAGTGTAGATGCATAGTCAAACCAGACAAGAAGTCTAGTATCAAAATATTAACATCTCGATGTTAAAGGTACATAAAAACCTACTATGAAGTAGCCTTGGTAATATCGATGATTTATCTATAAAAAAAAAAATTAGCAAATACGATTGTCCAGCAAAGTTCAGGTTTTCGCCAAGGGTGGTTCGGCGGGTTTGAAAAAAAAAAAAAAAATCGTGACGGTCGATCGGCGACGTGGTTCATTAAAATGCGCATTCGAAAGCCCTCGAGTCCTCATTCATCCTCATCTCTCGAGCTGCTGGAAGAGGTGCTGGGCAGAGGCGGGGGAGCCCTCCCCCACGTTTTCATCCCTATCAACCTACCCAACAACCCTTACTCAATCTCTCGCACTTTCCCCTCGCCCCACTGACTGCCGCAACGGCGGTAACACCCGCCGGGTCTTCGCGTCCCTACGTGCCTAGCAAAAGCCGTATACAAGTTTTTCGTTTCTCTGCGGAAAAGCCAACCTCCCCCCTGCAACGCACTCCCACCCCTTTTACTCCTGCTGCAACCGACACGGAAGTCTTGTAGTTTCGAAACAGCCCTCCAATTTTAATGAGACCCGTCTATTCTACGATTCTGTCTCCGTGTTACTGGCTGCCTTTGTGTAATTATATTTTGATTCCTCGAGCCTGCACTCCTGCGGCTCGCGATGGCGGAGGCTTGTTGTGAATGTTAATACATCTCGCCCTTTCCATCCTGTACCAGCCGAGGCTCCTCTCTCTGCAGTTTTCACGAGATCCGTAGCTTTCGTCTTGCTTTGCAGCCTCTTCCGTAGCATCTTCTGTCTTTCGCTACCCATTTCACTATTCGTCGTACCAACAACACTCTTGGATGAGGTACCCCACTATTATTACTCTGGCTCAACTACCGTCATCTACCACCCCTCCTTATCCAAGATTGAGTTACGATTCAACACAAATAGAAAACTACCCCAATGGGAGGCTTACCTTGCATTTACATTATTTCAATTTCACTTCATTGGCCCGTCGAGGCCAAGACTGCCTTCGTTATAATTACGTGCTACGAACGTTCTTGGATATCAAACTTCTCGTTTCTTCTTACAGGGTCTGACTTTTACGAGCGTCTCGACGCCCAGCGTCGCGAGACGTCGTAATATATACCCTCGCTCTTTCTTTCGGTAGTGTCATTTACGTTGGATCGACAATGGGATTTCGTTTGTTATGACGGTTTACTTCGTGATTCTTCTTTTTCATCCCCTTATTTCGTAATCGTGCTTCAAGGTTTCTCGTCGGCGAATCGACAGTGGGTAGGTCAGTGAGTTTTAGGCTGCGGTACACACCGAATCGATCGTATCGATAAATATGCGTTTAACAGCGACGAACGGTTTGTCAGTTTGAACGTATTTAACGGGGTGCGGCTTGCGTGAAGCAGAGGGGGGAACCTCAGCTGTCGAGGGGAAGGATAGTTGGCACACGGGGACTCCAGCACACGCCATTACAATGGACAACCCCTCGATACCTATATGAGCACGAAAGGGTGGTTTCTGTGTGTGTATATATATATATATATATAATATATATATATATATACATTTCATATCCACGTGCATGGACGTATGTTATCCCACATTTTTACCACGGGCATTTCGCCCTCTGCACCCTACCCTCTTCTGTCTGTTCGCCAGTCACCCTTCGATCGATTTGTTGTTGAACGCATTGCTCCATGGCCCATTCAGAATCCGTCATGATTTTAGGGCTGTTTTTGATTTTTTTTTCTTTCACTACCAAAAGACCCAACCCTTACGGCTCACTCTTTTTGTGGTCTCGAGATTAGTAAGAATCCATTCTTTTTCTTGTTTTCTTTCTTCGTACACTTGTCCTTTTTCTTTTTTTCTCTTTATCCTTTCTCTGCAGTCGTTTCTTTCGTATCCTTTACCGTCTCCGGACTCTTCTCGTCCGGTGACTATTATATCCGGGATGAATCAGTCGTCGGGCTGCACTGAGAAAGTAATGCGGAGGACCAGGATTTGTTTGGTGCAAACAGCAGGTATACGGGAAAGGAGAGAAAAAGCCACACACGAAGGATTTGCACAAGGGGGGGTAGACGCTGGGGAAATAAGGTAATACGTGCGGCTTTGTCTTGATCGGATGGGGGAATGGAGGGGTGGTGCTGTAGCTACCAGAAGAGTGGTAGAAGTGAGAGAGAAGGAGTGAGAGAGAGAGAGAGAGAGAGATATAAAGAGAAGAGCAAAGAGGAAGAGCGAGAACCACTACTGTAAAGGAAAATACGAGCGTGCCTCCTATTATTACGCTGAAGGAAGTATAGGGCTCTCGTATCAAGCTAAAATTACGCTTTCATAGAAACGCTGCGCGTTAACGTACCTCGTACGACCTGCATCCGAGAAACTTGCGGTTACGAGTCGTCGCACCGGAATAATGTCAATTTTCAAGGGAAAACATATACGTTGTGGATATATATATATATATATAGGTTTTTCTCACGTAAAATCTTGAGAGACTATGTCGAAATGCTTTGTTAAGAAATACACTAGACGACAGAAATCTCGTGATGGTTTTCATCGCAGCTATAGGAGACAGTAGCTTGATAATTTAGTTTTTTTTTTTCGACATTTCTTTTCTCCTTTCAAATCCTCATGAATAACGTTAATACCTGATTCCGACTAATCTGGTGCTAGCTGCTCTTATACAAGCCACGCTATGTAACCCTTATTCTTAATTTTCATAGGTTCGATGAGGGTGCGCCTTTCTCGAGCACGCTCGTGTATACTAATGTCTTAATATCTCGTGTGCTTAAGAATTGGGCCGAATCCCCATTTGCATAGTCGTTATATCAGCCGGCGTGTAGTCCGGTCGTTTGAATATAAACACAAGAGAGAAAAGCACCCTCTGGTTTTTCGAGAGTATATACATAGGTATATAGGGGTTGTTGAAAAGAGTTGAAAGTGGGGTCGACCTCCAGATCGTCACAGGGGGCGAATTCTTCGTTCTGTACGGAATACGTAATAAACGTGTAGTCACTCTACACTCGTTTCGTCTTTTTTTTTTGCCACGTCAGTCGCGGCCATTATTAATACGTTAATGCATTTAAGGATTCCCGCGGTAGCCCGATCGATCGTTAATAAGCACCCTTGCCCATGACGTTGGAATCCAGGGTGGTATGTATTGAGTTTGAGGGTGGCGTGGGGTGGGTGGTTGGTGCTCAAGGGCGTAAACGGAGTAAAGGGCGAGAGGGGAGACGGAAGGATCGGCCAGGGAGAGATTCGAGGATGTGGTACAACGTAGAGCGCGTTGGGCTAGGTCAGGAGGTTCAGGAGCCGCAGAACCGATAAGGGCTTGCCAGGCATTCCCCGTTAACGACTATGTAAATTGACGGGTCTATTTATTCGTCGCATCGAAAAGTCCCTGGATGAAGACATCAGGCCAATTTTCGAATTGCGCCATCGGCCAATTACGCTTACTCAAACTTGGGCTTGGATCTTCGTTGCTACTTATACTGATTCTCGATAATATCGATCATCGAGAATCAATTATTACGCGAAGCTTCATCGTTCTGTTTTAACCACTGTCGATTGAACAGGGCTTGTTTTTTAAGGGGAAACGACAGCGATATCGCGATTACATTATTTGCTTGTAATTCGTACGTTAAACGTATTAGATATTTTAATGTGATCAGAATCGCGTAATTAATTTTCTCGCAATTTTGATTAATCGTCACGACGATGCTTTTGAGGTTGACAATAATTTTAACGGGCAGTTTGTCCTCCTCTGTCTGTTATCTGCAATTGGTTTTGAGGAGATCTCGCTCGAAAGTTAGAGAGAGGAGAGAGGGAGTTGGTAGTAGCGAGACGATGGGAGAGAAAGAGAGACAGAAAGGAACAAGGACACGAGCATTCTCTTTCGAAATGAGAACAAGGGACCGATGTCCATGGGTACCAACATGGAGTCTGAGTGAAAGGAGCCTGGGCAGAGGGGGTGAGCCTCATTCTAAGGGTGCGGAAGAGTCCGCGAGAGAGAAAGAGAGGAGTCGAGGAGGAGTCGGTTTTCTCTTTTGGTACGAGAGGATGCATGAGAGACTGCTCCAGACCGTGGAGAGGGGGTGAGTGAGGGTGCTGCCTTGGGGTTCATTATTCAGGGCTATTGATTTCCATCCAACCCCTACCGTCAGACCACCCAACGCCACCAGCACCAGCAACCAGAGAGAGATTGACGGGTGGCCGTTTCTCTCTCTCTCTCTATCCATCCTTCTCACTTCCATTCTCCTCTATGATCCTCTCTTCATCCCTCATCACTTCCTACACAGCTTACTGCATCAACCTACATACTGACTGACATGTGCTTGAAGCAAGTGCCCTACCTATGACGAATCGACAACTCCTAACATACCGATTGTCATACCAGTCAGCCTTATCCGGTACCCATACGTTTAATCAGACTTCGTTAAGATCGTTCTCGGTCAGCCAATGATCCTCTCTAACGCTTCATCTATTCTCCTGGTAAGCTCCATCGAGTCCGCTAAGTAGATACTTTACCGATATCCTCAGACAGAACGATTTACATGGTAAAAGTTTGGAACTCCAGACGCTCTTATTTTATACCAAGCGATACCAAACTTGACGGTACTGTATGCATCCAAGTTTTATCTCGCTTCTGGGAACTCTAACACAGCATCCAGTATCCTCTTGGATCCTTTGTACGATACATCGATCCCCACTGTCTTCCCATATAGTCGTTAAAGTCGCGGGAAACTTTAGCCTGAAAGTTCATTCGGAGGATGCTGTATCGGTTGGATTTAGCGTCTATAGATCCCAGTACCTGGATCACTTGAATCTTATAGGTTGTCACGTGTCGGTATCGATCTCTCTGTGTCTCAGCATGATTTTTATGGTATTTTACAATATATTTTTATTTTTTTTTCCTTGACAATGTTCTCTAGTGACTTGGTACGTCTTCGGGTACGTATCTTGGTACCAAAGCAAGATCTTGCAATTCAGTACACATATGCTTGATCTTGAATAAAATGCGATACTCCGAGCAAAGCAAAGTTCAGCAGTTCGCGTTCCTCGCGGAGGTTGGAATAAGGCGGCTACGGCCAGTGGATGTAGGGGTTGTAAAAGATAGCCAGACGGCGCCGGCGCGAAGCGTCACTCGTGAGACCACCTCCGCGTGGTGGGCTCGTGACGTCAGCTATCCTCAGTGTGCGGAGAGCGACCGCAGTGTACACCATCTCCGTTTCGACGAGGGAGGTGTCCTACGAATAATATAACTCTTGGACGAGAACGTAACCCGAGCGGCTGTCCAAGGTGGGACTGATATTAAATAAATAAAGAAATAAATATAAAATATTTGGTAAATCGACGAGAAGACACGAGAGAGAGACAGAAATAAGATTTTAAGAAACAGGTGGATTCCTTTGGAGAGATTGTCGCTTCTCAAGAGAATAAGAGCCGCTCGCGAGATTCTCAGGGTGATCTAGTTCGGGTTTTTAAACTGCTTAAACTTTTACTTCGATAGTGTCAAGTATCGTCAAGTACCACGTGGGAGTAGGTCCGGGTTACACAAGGAACAAGTACCTTCATGAGTAAGACGGTCGGTAGTGGTGACCACGCGGTCGACGGTTCTCTCGTACCTGGTGCGCGGGACACCTAACACGCGGTTAAGACGTCGACGTAGCCAGGTTAGCGACGACGCGATTGTCGTTCGAAAAAAAATAATACGCAAGAGTGAAACGTTATTCGTCTAGCTTCGACGAGAAGATTGTTTTATTGTTCCTGAAGATGTTTACCATGCGGATGAATGTCCTGGGATTGTTTTTCAACTGGCCCAGGAACGATCTCTGATCATCTTTATCTGAATCTTTATGACGTAATCAGTGACCACGAGGGCGTGACGTGTCTTGAGAATTGAAGTCTTTCTAAAAAGGAAAAAAAAGAGTACGTAAGGCGGGACTAGAGTGTTACAGTTCGTTCATCCTCGCTGTGTATATATATAACTACTATTTCTTATCGATATATTGTGAATCGGTATTTCTTATCTATGGACTGTTATCACTGAGCCAATTAGTGCCGATTCGCGAATCTTATACTTTGTTTTTGATTACACGTGAAATCCTTTGCCGATTATTCGTAAATTGCCGAGTGTCGTGTATCTGTCGTGTAATTTCGGGATATCGGAAGTCACGAGGTTCGCGACTTGTGTCTGTCGATTATATTTTGTTTTTCTTTTTTTTTTTTTCCTTAATTTTTCGCATCACACAAGTCCAAGCGTTCGATCTATTTATCCGTAACACACTGTGTATAGATCGATTGATTATTCGTTATCGGTTACAAATTTTGTCATCCAGTGGCTGATCATCTAACTTTTTTTTTATCTCGACCAGTTTAAATTTTCTTGCCGCAATCGACGTATTTCTTAATTATCGATAAAGCCGTGTTAATCGATATTGATCTTTAATATTACGCGGGTGATCAACGGAAGAATGATAGTGCTCCTCGTATCTGTACACTTGCCGAGTTGTGAGGCATAGTACATGTATCGCTGATTCAAGGATTCTTCAAGGATTCAAAGGATCCGCAAACACGCGGAAATAATCAAGCAGCGTGGAGCGCTCGGCGATTACGTGGCCGCGCGCCGCGGACCTGTACTTCTATCAGCCAGGTATTTTAGCATTTTTTTGGAAACGTCCTGAGACATCTTTTGGTCAATTTTTTTTTTATCCTGCTTATAAGATAACCGGGTAATGTCTCCTTGGGGAAGAATTAGTAATAGGATCATATTATACGAAGAGATTGATGATTGAGTTTTACTTTTGGCAAGACTCTCCAAGAAATCTCTTCGCGTATTAGGAAATCAAGGCAGGTTGCACTTTTGACCCGAATCCTTAAGACAGACCACGGGTCACAGGATGACCCGACGGGTAGGCACGTAGTAACTTATACGTCAGGCTGTGCCAGGAGCTTATTTTTCTCTCGAACCTTTTTATTGTTGTATTTTCTCCCTATTATTATTTTTCTTTACTAATCTTATCAATTGTCAAAATTTTTTTGTTAATTTCAATTACACTCGTTAAGATTTTCGTAAAATTAGCTTATTTTCTATTAATTGCGTTTCTAAGGATACTCGATGCTTGTCGATAACTCTGTTCTGATTTTTTGACAATTGCTTTTAAAAATTCCTATATCAAACCACCCCGAGAGTATTTCTTCTCCAAGCGACGCGGAGTAACGAGCATTAGCTTTTAGTCCCACGTGGCTTCATTACTCCTGTAATGAGATCCAAATCTACCCTCTGGTTAATTTCCCTAATTCCTCTCCCTCGTCCAAACAAGGATCTAACGTTTTAATAACGACTTGTCGAAGGACACCCGAAGGAAAGTTTCTCACGTGGAAGAGTCATCTCGATGAACCACCTTGTCTCGAATATACCAAGGATCCTTAGTATTCCAAGCACATTGGGAACGCGATGTTGGTAAAGAGTCGCACTTGTTGGCGTCTAGGGACACCGAAGGAGGATGGTTCAGACGTGGTGCAGACGTATACGTAGTAGTTGAAAAATACTAGTAGTAGCAATAGTAGTAGTCGTGGATTACTATCAGTAGCAGTAAAGGCTAGTAGTAGTAGTAGTAGTAGTGGTGGTCAGACAACTATATAGGATAACGTAGAGAAGGACGGAGAATTGAAGAGGATGAGGCTCGTGCTCGGGTGGACATCGGGAAGTGAAGTGAGTGCACGGTGGTCAGCCAGGATGGTCCTTGGGGAGATTTCTGGACCGCAGTCCTAAATCAGGTTTCGTTCACGGAGCGAGTCCCCAGAACCCCTCGACCCTATCCTGAAGTCGCTCACGATACCGAACAAAGCGATCTCCGTGTTCCAATTTTTTCCCGAGCAAATTCTTCGGCTTCGAATTCGCCCCAGGCTGCGACAACAAACTTTCTCCAGAGTTTCCCAACACTCCTGTTCGGGATACCCTGTTTCTGGATTTTCTGGATATTCTGGATTGCTCCATGTGTACGAATTTATATATACATATATATTCTCAATAATAAACTTTGAGCATCCTTTTATCACCCCTACGAATCAATACTCGATCTTTCATCCCTTAGAATCACCATTTCTCACTTTAAAGGTAAAAATTGCTACCCTTAGCATCCAGCAATATTCATCCTCCCGTTAAGGGATGCACTATGGAATCTACCTATCTGCTCCACTGAACTAGCAAGAGGGTTCTGCAACAATACCATAGGCGTAGCAACAGAGTAAACCAGATCGCACCCTGTTACTACTCAGATACTATCTCTTCCGTTAGGTGCATGCATTATCACCAGCTGGATATCGCCCTGGGCCAGGCGCTAGTTGTACACGGCTACCTGTATAGGGGTAGTTTTGATACTGCAAAACTACCCTTAACTAGCCATCAAGGTAGTTTGATATCTAACTACCCACCCCCCCCCTCTCTCTCTCACCCCCTAAACTCTAAACACCGATCCTTCTATTCTCATCCCTCAATTCACTAGCATATCTCGTACACATTTCTGCGATGCCTTTTGTCCCATTACGTCGAACATTACGGAAAGAGATACTTGATGGTCTTCTTCGTCGGCTACCCTTCTTTCTGCGCCCATAAACATAGATCAAGACCCACAATGCTTCCCGGTAAACGTATTGACATTTTATACTTCCACCGCTGACTGCTTCCTCGACCGAGAACGTTACTCAAACTGCAACACAGACACGGTTCGCCAATATAGACTAGCCTTCTGGGGATACACCGATGCTGGTACGTGTATCGCCAGTACGACCCCCTTTAACCGGCATACTCGAGCGATCTATCTACTGGAAGGTGCTAATGGCCGCGAATAATGTCCACGAATTAGGACGCGCCACCAGGACCCTTAGCGAAATATGCTTCAACTGCTTCAATCGTTACGACGCTTATGAAAGTTACGGCTGTGACGTAACTTGACGTGAATTTAAATATCTCTCGAAGCTCGGCACGATTCCTCTTGGATTGTTTTATTCTGGTCTAGTTATAAGGACGTGACAGCTACGGATGGGTAAAGAAAAAAAATATTTATTTGGAACATTGTCTCGTGTTGATTTTATTTTTATTTTTTTTTGAGGGCTACGAAGATGTGCCAAATTCATGTTGATTCTTGCGAATCAACCCTTATTTATTATCCATTGAATTGTCAAGTGACGAGCCTCCGGAGAATGAGTGACAGGAGAATGCAGCGTGTTATCGATATAGACAGTCGGATCGATCTTTCGATGAATTCAGGTAAAAAGGGTATAAAACGTCATAGCGAATATAAGAAAGTCCACGAAGTAAAAGCTCTTACGCGGAAATTGCACTGAATTCTACAGAAGGGTGTCGAAAAGCCCAAGTGTTATTTATTTTCCCGAGTACTCGTTCCTTTTATCGAGAAGTTCCTCGGGTACAAAGGGCAGCGTCTGCCCCACTGTCACGTGGCTGGGTAAAAGGATAGATGGGTGGGGATATCGTAGGTCACGTCGCTCGATCGGTAGAACCCCCAGTACCACGTGGTCGAGGGTGCAATATCATAGGCGTTAGGTATATCCCACTGTGTATACAAAATTGTTTTTTTTTTTTTCACCCTGTAAAAGATATTTCGTCGTTAAGGGTTGAACCGAGAATTTCCAAATGACAGTTGTCGTTCGGACGCTTATTTTTTATTTCGTCGTCTCGACTTGGTTGTCGTCGCGAATTCGCGATATATCACGTGAGCGAGAAGTGGCTTCGCGAGAGAAGGTTCGGGCTTTCAACCCCTTGCAGACAGGGTTGCGAGCTTGCGCTCACATCAAAAGCAATTTATACGATTATATGCATGGCGCCTTCAATGCGCCTTAATCAAATAAGCCGAGCCACGTTGCCGGCAGACGGTGGAACTTCTGAATCGACGTACTTTGAAATGTACAGTCTGGAAAATTCATCCCCTCTTTCCGGTTACGCCTTTCCGACACCAATACCACCCCTCTTCCCGTACTTATTATATACACCAATGTCACTGTGAATTCTTTGACGACAGACCTGCCTATACAGACTTACAGCATCCCTGTGTCATCACGTGTGTACCGATTGGTTGAAAGTAAGGTAGAAGATTTTTTTTTTCTTTCTTTCTTCTTATTTCAGTATATCCCTAGGTGTCCCATAGGTATTTCTATACAGACTGCATAAAGTAGGGATAGTGTGGTGAAAATGTTTTCAAATAGCATTCCAGGGAGAATAGGCTCGAGTGGAGGATGGTGTATAGGGCTAGTGTACGTAGAAGGTGTATGTACTTCTATACGATGGTAAATTGTAGGAACGGTAGAAATGCTGGAAACGGTGCCAAAATCTCAAGAGAAACGCCTCGCCCGGCACTCTTGGCTGCGGCGGATCTCACCGCCTTCCACTGCCTCGGCTTCTCTCTGTGCTTTGTTATGTTAATTGTTTGAAACTCGGGGCATCATCGCTACGTTTATTTTCCATTCTCGTCGCCTGCCTCCGTTCCCTTACTGCCAACGAACAAGGTACACACTGTATATACATGATATGCATCTATACAGACTATAGACACGTAGTACGCCAGAGTTAGTGGCTATAGGATATAGCTCTCGACAGTTTTAGAACCTTCATACGTTAAGGCTCGTTTTGCACCCTTAAAAGTAGCTTCCATGAAATCGATGCCTTTGGTCGATCCTTGATTTTCTCATCCCTTGCTGTTTATTTCTGTATCGATGCAAACTAGGGGTTGGGTTAGTTTTTTCTTTTTTATTTGTCTTAAGCTTCTTTTCACGCTCTCTTCCTCGGTGCATTTCTTGGGGCTCGCGATTAATCTTTTCCCTGGGTATATAAAATCGATTCAAGGGTAGGACGGGGAATTGATTGGGACTCGCTGCGGATCGTTAAGGCGTAAAGTTTGCAGGAAAGTGGAAAACGAGCGGCAATGGATTCTGGGGGTTTGTCGTGCCAGCAACCACCTTAACCTATTCATTCAGTGAATAATCCTTTATGTCTGTCTTCTTCGTTTAGTCCTGTGCTACGTATACGTATATAACGGCCTTAACGTTTTACTCGTATATTTTAATGGCGTTCTCTTTCCACTCGCTCTAGAATGCAGTCAAAACTGTTATTACAGTTTTAATTAAACGAAAATTATATCATTTCATACATCCTTGATGCGACCCCGAGAGCGCTGGGGCATGCTCTGACGTATTCAGAGTACCTACCCGCAGTCTCTTTCTGTTTCGAATATTCTATAGTTTGAGACTTCGCCCTTGTAACACTCTACCCTGTCCACCTTTATACCTACATACCTAACAACTCAGCAGGTCTACTTCTGATCATACCCACCACGTGCTTTTGATCCTTCAAGTTTTTAATGCTCGTCCAATTTTTAGTAGGAAATATTTTTTTTTTCACGATTTAGTTTTTCATTATATTACAAAATAGCGCCAGTCATCTTCTTTTCTCGTGATACTAATAGATTTGGCCTTTACTGATTTTATCGTACCTTTTTTTTTTGTATTTTTAAGACATCTACAGTACAGTTAACTTGCATTGGTCAAGGGGGCGTAACTTTTCTTCTTAAGAGGGTTCAGTCGTACGATTTCCCATAGGTCAGAGTATGGCTACCCGACCGGGCGAAAGGAAGTCGTTCCTTGGAGTCGGAAATGTTTCGCGTAAATTTCGCTATCAGAGCCGTGACTTCCGGCGCCCGGAAAATTCCTCTCTCCATGCTTCCACGGCCTCTTCTTCTATTCTCCGTTCTAGGTCTGCCAACCCCTCTTGCATCGAGTATTAGATGCTGGTCCTATCGTGATTTTGTTTTCTTCCGGATGCTGTTACTGGAACACACTGTAGAGAATTGTAAATTAATTTTTTAAGGACCAATAGGTATTTATTAGGGTCATTATTCGGGGAAAGAGGGTCTCGAAGCAAGCTCAGTGAATTTTGACGCAGGTAAGGGTACCTACCCTAGAGAAGCAGTAACGCCTTTGGGCTTTGCCCTGGGGATGACCGCAAGATCTTGGCTAGGCTATCGACGTTACTTGGGGTTATTCCGTAAGTGTATCCTGTCAGGATGGAGAGTGCCATCGATGGTAGTTGGTGTTGGGTAACGAACGACCTAGGTAACACCAAAGATGTCGGCCTGACATAATATTATCCTAGTAGGTGCCTGCAGTTCGGAATTTACTTCGAGTTACGTAAGCTTGTGGCTGGCTAATACCGGCGTGTCTCCACTTTCGAGACTGAAATTGTTAACCTAAATTGCGCGGCCGTACTTGACTCAGGTTGGATCGCTCACGTGCTCAGGAGTACGTCAAGCCATAAGGCATGCGGTAAGGGTTGTATAGTTTAACCCCCCCATCACCCTCCCTAAAAAAAGTACAGACTATATAATCTTCCTCAAAAGTAACCTACCCTTAACGTTAGCACTGCACACGAGCGACCTCACAGACTGGAAAATGAACGTATGGACTCTTGTGCTCAGGAAAATTCTCTGGCTAACGAGACGACCTTTTTGTCCGGAAACACGATTAGAATTTGTTACAAGGATTAAACAGGACTTTATTCTCACGGGAGTAAGAGCTCTGTCCTTTGAACTCTGATCCTTGCGCGTTAAGCCGGTAGTCGAAATTTTCTTGTCGCGATAACGATTTCACGCGGCTTAGACATGGGAATTACGGTAACTTTAAATGGGATATGCGAAAATTATGATATTGACGTAATTTTATTATCGGGCGATCCGGATGGACTTTTATTTTTTTTTTTTTTACAGAGGACGTTACGCGTATCGTTTATTAGAATTTTATAGAGAAGTATTATATAACGGATATAGGGATATCGCGACTCGGTTGATAGGAGGTTGGTATCGACGTTGGTGGGAAACACGTGGTAGCAATGAATTAGAAATGTGTTTGAAAACTTGGTGGTAGTAGGCTTTATATACCGTGTCTGCGGCACTTTGTGATTCGCAACTATTTCCAGGTACCATAAATGCCTTTCTTTCAATTTAGCTCTACAACTTTTCCGCAATATTCAAACTCCACTGTATGCTGCCGCGAGCGCTTATTTGTTCCTTGCCCGAACCACCAGCACGACATTCGTGCGGCGCGTTTTAATGCACGGATGTGTTCACCAAGAAGACATCCTGAGCACGCATGGCCCGAGTTTATCGCACCCCTTTCACGTAGTATACACCAGTAGACCCTCGCAGACAAGAGGGTGGGTCTTGACCTGGGGCAATGTTTTGACAGGCTGTAAAAGTGCTACGTCAGCCCGTTTCAAAGCCATCCCCCAAAGGGTAGGGATACTAGGAAATTTATAAGTATCAGGAACGGTTTCGCGTGGCATTTTGGTATTCTTGTCTTTTTTTTTTTTCCTATGCTTAGGGGATGCTTTTCATTTCATCCCGTCGTCTGTATAAACGTGAAGGAGAGTGAGGTAGGGTCTCCCAGAAGCTCTCGTGGGCCAGACTCACTGGTCCATAACCTAACGGGATCATCCCGCCACCTCAGCATGACCTTTCGCTTGGGCTACCAAAGATAATAATTTGAGAAGATCCTTCGTCAAGATCCTTGTCGATCATCTTTTTTCTTTCTCAGCTTCCTCTACACCCTGGTTCCACTTGGTGTGTACCTGGTTCGTAGCTCTTACTAGCAGAACCGCGATTTTCATACACGTTTGAAGTTGGTACGAGGCCAGACCAATGTCGGGGAGAAGGTTGGCTAGGTAGCTAGCCATCCAACCAGTCACCCAGTCAGTCAGCCACTGAGTCTGTCTAGCTTCAGTGGTCCTAGTCAGTGGAGCCTATCCCACATAGGCAGGGCATCCGGATCTGGTGAGCGAGTGAGCTGTACCAGGTTCGCTTTTTGGCGAGCTACCGGACAGAAATGTTGTTTAGCTTGATTGAACTTGCAACCCAGGGGTTGTCCTCTCTCTCTCTCTCTCTCTCTGTCTCTCTCAAAGCGCACTCTCTGGCCCTCACCACCTATGGAGCTATCTGCATAGCATACCTGCCATCCATACAGAGGAGAACCCTTCCCGGATGCTTGGTGTGCCGCCATGTGCCCAACAAGGTCTCCGAACTGGGCTGATACCAACCCCTGTCGTTTCAACCCTTATACATCTATACACACATACAGATACATGCCAGCCGTTTGAGTTTCATGCGATTCCACAGTTTATCCGGATAACGCAACGAAGTTCAACTGAGCGCATCTGCAAACCCCTGGCAGGGCTTTGGCATCGATTCGATATAGGTACAGTAAAGGGTGCGACCTTGATTCTCTACCAATCATCCCCCTTCATTCGTTATCCGTATATAAATATATATATATATTTAGTTGGGTACAGTTTGATCCTGCTGTGCAAATATTGTATATCTGTATAGTCGCTTTTAGAATATATTAAAGGAAACTGTAGCTTGGACGGATCTCGAGAAACTAGGTATAGGGGTACGTCGTATAAGGTGGTCTAGGGTATTTAGTGGGTAGGCGTGCATTAACACGATATTAGCACAAACGGAATGGAACGGAACGTAACGTAAGGGAACAGAGTGGAACGAGAACCGGGACGCTAAGATCAACAGCATTCATATTGAACGAGGCGAAAGTCCTGAATATTCATGTGAACGTGTAGCCGGTGAGACGGGAGCGTGACTAGTCGATGTACAGAAGGGCAAAACGCGCCTTAATGCTTTGGTGATGTGAGCAAAACATGTCGCTGGCGACGGAAGGGCGTCTATACCGAAGGCTTTGATACTCGTCGAAGGATTGGGTTGATCATACGCATCTACCATGTACGTATATATATATATATACACATGTTGCTGTATATATGCAGATATATATACATACACCGAAGGAGACCTCGAAGCGAAATTATCTATTGATTTTGAATGGGTGGCCACCATGGCGGATTAGGCTGACCAGCAGGTTGCGGTGATTGAGGCTATGTCTGGCCTTCTGCCCCGACCATCCAGCAGCTTTATCATGGCCACCCCCACGTTGGCCTGGGTACACGTGTAATCAGCCGCCGATCAGCCAAACACGAGGGTCAAGCCTGGCCGCATATTATTTTGCGATCTAACCGCAAAATGTGATGAAAAAGAAAAGAAAAATATGAAGTAAGGTATCGTGTAGTCGATAATACGTGTTATGTTATCTTTAAAAAAAAAAAAACAAAAAATTTATTGGAAAAATTCTTCCACACTTGTAAATCATAATGAGCATTGTACCCTTGGTCCAGAGTCACGTGGACTAATCGAGCACGTGAGGGTCGAGAGCCACCTATGGCGAACGTAGCGCTCTCTTGATTTATTGGGTGAAATTAAAGAACTTTTGCAACATTTCTAACTCGCCCTCGTCCCCCCCCCCCCGTACCGCCCCTTCCCCACTACTCCTTCTACAAAGTGGCTCTAATTAAAAGACCATAAAAAGTCCCCCTGCAGCGGTAACAGTGGCGAAGGTTCACGTGCGTGGGACTCTGTGGGTGTATGTGGGGAGGGGCAAGGGGGTGGCCCGGGCAAGTATAACCGCTTCTTTCATGTTCGCTCGTACGGGTAGTAACACTGCTTTTGGTACAAAGGCTCGTAGACGGTCTCTGCCGTGTACTCGCAGGAGTAAAAGAGGGCTGGTGGTAGGTGGTGGTCGAGACTGGAATGAAGCTGAGGGTTGAAGGTGGAGCTGTGTGGTACGCGGGGTGCCGGAGTCACTCCCTAATTATTTCTACCTCGGTTTGCGAGTAATGGCTATATAACGGGATTCCATTGTTTAACTGTTAATTTTTGCGGCGTGCGGCCACCGTAAGCGTCTGGCGAGGCACGCGAGCGCGTCCTGCGGAGCGCCAACCCCCTCTGGCTACATTGCGATTCTACGCCAGTTGTAATTATTTACCCTCGAGCCTTTTCGAGAGAACTCTATCGTCGTGTTTCCTTGTCTAACCAACATTTATACTTTACTACTTAGCCTCACTGGTACCATTTATACATATGTATGTATGTATGTATATATATATTTCTTTATCTCTTTCTATCTACCTGCTTCCGTTTGTTCTTCCCTTTTACTATCGGATTCCTTCTCAGAGAGCTTCTTTAAGCTACTTTCTCGACTTTTTTTTTTCTCTCTCTCTCTCTCTCTCTTTCTTCTGTGCCGTCTAAGATTTACCTCGAGAAACGGGTGCACTCTGAGAGAAAGTATGGACTCTTCTCTTCTTCCTGCAGGAATGAGTTGACCCTAGTCTTCCTTCTTCCTCTTCTCCTTTCCCTTTATCAGTCTTGCTAACTATCTTCTACCTTCTCCTTTGAGTCACCATTCACTCTCTCTCTTTGTCTTGTCTGCCTCAAGCTCATGCTCGAGGTCTCTTTAGCAGCTCTCTCTTTCTCTCCTGGACCCACTCTCTACCGACTTTCCAGGATCACTCGGCTTAAGCAAGCGTGGAGTAAGGATCGCCGCACTGCGGCTCATCAGCCTCCTAAGCCATCCTCGTTCGTACACAATGTACAGTCAGGATAGGGGTATATCTACTAACCTCAACTGTATACACATGACTGCACGTATGTAACATGACAGACCGAGAATCCGGTACACGTAACGTACTAGAGAGAGAGAGAGAGAGAGAGCATAACTTGGGATAGGAGAGTTACGTGTTATCCCTTTAGTCGATGTCAGTTGAGACATCGAGTTATCTGCTACCTCATGTCCTTGAAACAGACTCCACGTCAAAGATCGACATGATGAATCCTCCTTGGGATTCCCTTAGAGCCGTAACTCCTGAAGGGATGATTTCCCATTGAAAGAGCAAGAATCTCGGATCGTCAGGAGGCGTCAACGACGGTATCCGACTATACTCTTTATAGGGCCAGCATCCTGTATCTTCCGCTTTAATAAGGGGAGTCCTCTCGCTCTCTCTAATTCATATTCGCTCACTCGCTCGTCCACGTCCCGTGGGGTAGGTTGCTGCTGGTGCGTACTCTCCTTTCGGGACTCCAAGCGGGGACCTGGGATAGGACGAGGGGTGTTGGTTCGAATAAGAGACAGATCTATAGCAAACCCCTTTGGAGGTTGAGGAAGCAGCCTCACAGGCAACCAAGCCTGACAAGCAGGCAGGCAGGCAGGCAGGCAGGCAGGCAGGCAGGCAGGCAAGGCAGCGAAAATGTAACCTATAGTAGGCCGTAGCTGTATTGATCAAGACGAGGCGGGGACGAAGCCTCCTTCGCCTCTATTTCCGTTGTTGCCTGGCTCGCGCCTACGAGAAAGCCGGCTTCTTTGGCTCTCCGAGAGTCTCTCTTCCTCTCTCTCACTCACTCAACCCTTATAACCCTGCCTTCTAGGAGAGCAACCAGCCTCCGGGAATCCACGGAAGCCGCAACGGAGTTCCCCGGATCTACTCATTTTCGGATCCTACCCCTGCGGCGCTTGGCACCGAGTTAGATTACGGGCCTTCCAGACCGTCGCTCCTCGTGGCGCCGCCATTGCCTGGCTGCCTGCCTTGACTACCTTTAGTCACAAGACTGCACCTTCCGTTTGATTGCTTAATTCCAGACCACCCTTCTCCTCCTAGCTAGTCCAGAATACCTATTGCACTCACTATCTGTCTTCCCGTAACTACCCTCTGACGTATATCTGCGTCTCTGTCTTTCCTTCGACCCTTGCCGATGATCCCCACATGTATACCCATTGTCGGTTTGACTTACCGCATTCTGGAGCACGCACTACCCCATTGGGGAGTCACTCGCATCGATTATTGGATATCCATACGTACCCTTAGACCAGTCTGGCATACTTCATAGCTATAGACCTATATATTCCTTATGTATACGTATGAGCTAGACTTATCATTTCTCACCCTTGGCAAGGACGCTCTCTACGTAGTCGACGACACTTTCGGCCGGACTTTCAATAAGGTCCCGAGTCACCAGTCTAGGTGGAGGAGGGATCAGAACTAATATGCACACCAGAGAGAAACTCCAGGGATCGGAGTATAGAGTGAGTGGCTGAGCATGGCGCCGAGGTCGTCGACTATTTTACGCTCAGCTGCTCCGTCGTATCTCATTTTTCCATGAGCTCACGACGCCCGGTGACGCTACTCCGTCCTCTGCGGTGCTGCGACCGCGACTACTTCATATCTCTCTTACGTCTATCTTTATATATCTCTACTAGAGGCATATTGCTTGCGCCTCAGACCAGCATCTTATGAACTATTTAGAAATTATGAAATAATTTCTATCTTTTAAGTAACCAAATATGTCTACTAATTGACTACACACTGTGATAGCGATGGCCAATCATCATCATGGAAAAACAGTGACAGAATTTCAATATATTTTCGATACGCGACACGCCAAAGATTAACATGAATCTTGTATTCAAAAGAGAGGGATACATTGTCTTACCTTTCTCGGAGATATTTTATACGAAAAACGGGATATTCAAAACAGCTGTTTCGCTCTTTACTCCATTCTGTTTTTTTTTTTTTTTAAAGAAAATATACTTCGTCGTTTTTATTAGCGTCTACGTTCCTCCTGCGTCACTAACGACGCTCGGGTACCTTCGCTATATAGTAACCCTGTCCCATCTCCAGTAACGTGCAGCTATAACGCGTATATCACACCGATACGTAACAGATGAGAAATTGCGGCTTTTTTCAGTCTGGGAGAGTCTCGCGAGAGAGGCATATATAAAAATGGAGAGAGAGAATGAAAAAAAAAAATAATAATACGGACGGTCCACTGCGCGAAGCACTCCTGCCCGTAGCAGTGCTGTTGGTGCTCGTTTCCCGTGCACCCTCTCTCGTATATTTATGCGATACATTACGTATTCGGGTAAATGACACGTGACTTGATTTACTGGAAACGACCATGCCGGAATAAAATGCGAGACTCGGATGGGTTCGTGGGATTTCCCTGAAACTAATCCCAGCGTAGGTACGTCTGCGTGAAACGTTAATTCTTCGCCATGTTTCTTTTTTTTTTTTTTTTTTTTACGGCCATACCCCAATACCATAATATACTAATATTTAATTATACTCATTACACACGTCAATTATACTCGTATTCCCCAGACCTCAAGCGTATCATGAAAGTTTAAACGTTTCAAGCCATTTCGTGACTTATGCATTTTAGGTGCTGGTGGAACCTCTCTGCATATGTACATATATTTACATTCTCTTGCGTTCTCTACTACAGTCCGCCAATCTCGGCTACAGGGGAAAGAGCAATGCCCATTGGCTGTCGCTTGCTATCGAGAGATCGACGCTCTCATTTGAATTGGGAATTCACGTTAGGACACGTGCATATGCGTATTCGGCCTTGTTCGTGACTCTTCGTACGGTAGGGTAGACGGACTGGAACCGAGTAACGTAAAGTTGAGTAACCGAGTCGAGTAGATAGGAAGTGAGTGGCGAAGTTGCCGGTGGCCTCGTTTAAGCCTCTGCGCTTTATATCCCGAAACACGCACCCCTATTTAATACCTTTCGTCTTTTCAGAGTGCCGCGTGAACCACTGCCGGCTCCTTCTAATTGACGTAGTTTTTATCGACTTACGCACAGCCCCAGAGTGTTTATTCATTCAAGCGCTTTTCGCGTGAGGGTTGAAAGAAACCGCATCGTTTACCAGTGAACGCTATCAACCCCTCTCGCCTTCATGGCTTTATACCACCCCTAACTCTTTTCGTTTCGCTTATATGGTATACTCTTTGACGGTACACATTATTACTGTCGTAGTACCAATGGAAATGCGCCATTTTAGTAATTTTATCGTTTCATTCCTTACCGATAAGACGATCGATTTATTTATCACGTGATTAAGCTGTTGGGTATCGATGTCAACTATGCGGAGTAGTTTTGGACAATTTTGGTCTTTGTTTTAGCAAATTAAACAAACGTTTTTTTTTTTAAATTATGGTAGTTTAGACATTTTTTTTATCTTGATGTGGATGCTGTGTTTTTTTTTCTTTTTTTTTCATCACCACAGCTTTCACTCCCTTGCGGCCGGCGAGATCAAGAATGTCGATACGTTCGAGCAGAACGGCGATTCTGGAGGTTTGAGAGAATGTTGGACCAGGGTAGATGGCATGGAACGTTTCACTGGGTAGGTTGTAGACGAGGAGAGAGAGATTGTTGCTTCAGAAACCAAAGAGAGAGAGAGAGAGAGATGAGAGCAGAGCAGAGCCAAGAGATAGCAAGATAGAAGAAACTCCTTAAGAAGAGTAG
>JARPRG010000448.1:950983-964877 GCA_031001745.1 Hartigia nigra | reverse complement strand
CAAGAGAGTCGGATACGTAGCAGCCGCAGAATCCTCGGCCGCAAAAGTTGGATTTATACCGCGGAAGCCTCGGAATTACCGAATCGGAGATTTATACACTTTCTTCCTTAGAACGAGCGTATCGCGAATTGCCATTTGAGAAAAGAAAGTAAAATACGCATAGGCGGCAGCACAGTCGCTATTAACATCAGCGAAGGACTGTACTCTGTATATAAGCCTGAAATTGAAAATTGCTGAGCGATCATAAAATTCGATGGATACAGTAATGAATGCGGGGTGAAAAGTAGATAGATTCTAGGGGTTGAAAGTGGTTCAGGAATCGATCGCGATGGCGCACCATACACTCCTTCACTGACAGGTTAGGGTGTTCGGTTCAAGCGTTGCCTTAGAAATTATTGTTAATCTTCGACAGCCCTTTTGCCCTCTTTGACGAGATGTCAAGGCTCTTTTACCACAAAAAAAAATTTTTCCTCTCTCATACCTTTCACTTTTTTGTATTTTCTTTCCACTCCCTTCCAACCCCTGCCACTTGAACCGCTCTCTTCTCACTCGTTCTACGTCCCAACGGGAGGGAATTCTAACGCCTGTGCCGTCGATGGAAACATAAAAATCACATTACCCAACCGAGTAATCAATCGGTTAGCCAAATAGGGGTGGCGCTGCTTGTCGCGGTATTTCTGCCCCGTCACGTTTCCTATGCTTAATCATAATCCATTTAATATTTCCGTCCTTCGCGAATCGAGAGCGGCGTCCCGCCAGGATAAGAGTGTCCTGAAACCCCGAAGCTTATGTTATTTTCCAGTTGGTCCATATTTATGCCTAAATCCTACCACCTCTCAAAATATATTTATATATTTTTTTCTTGCTGTTTTTTCTTCTCACCCTTCGCAACCCCTATTTCAACCCTCAACCACAACACCAATATATATCTTTGTCACTCGTACAAAACACTTCCTTAAAAAGTATTTTATCTTACTGTCAATGCGTCTAATTTCTAATTCGAGCTCAGTGACGTCATTGACACTGGTAACAGATGCCCAGTGGTTAAGGATCTAACTAACCAGAAACCAGATAACCAACCTGCCAGCTGCATCGCTGGCATATCGCAAAGCCTCGCGCGTTCGTGCCATCCGAGAATTTAATCGGACGTTAAGCACCTTGTTAATGGCTTCTTCCGATTAGATTTGGCGACCTAATCCATTTCGCACGCAATTTTTCTCTGGAATCCTTTGTTTTCGATGCAGCGGGAAAATTGAATTTCTCTGCTCAAAGACATTAGAATGCTTATTCGTTTAAGTCTGAACGCGAAACTCATCTCTGCCAATGCCGATGGCTCTAATACGACAGCTGCCATATAATGACGACTAACGTATTTACCGTCAACGAACAAAATGGAAACGTGCGAATACAGTCGACACACACAAGCCTCCGTTACCGACGGAATGACGCCCGTCAACGCTATCATCCCTCAGGCTGCATTCTCACCCATCGTATCAAAAGCTACCATTCCCAACCCTTTCACACCTTTTATTACACCCACGCAATTAATCCACCAGCTCACCTAATTAACACAAGAGTCACAGAAGATACGCGTTCGCTTAAAAATTAACCCTTGTACGCATTTTTACAGCATTTTACTTGTCTGCGTTTACGCAATGTTATTATTATAATTATCAACAAGCCCACCCCTTTATCGTGGTTGGGGTTACATTATATTTCTGTAAAATCTCCAATTGACAGACCCGATTGAAATATATAATTTTCTATATAGGTGTTGATCTATTATATGATGCTTTGATATATGCATATTTGCCAATTGCAGATCACTCGCCGATTATGCAATTAGCAAAAGGTGGTATACGGTGCACAGATAGGACATGCGAGATGCGCCAACACGATACGGCCATTAAATGCATTTACTTTATGAGCGACTGAATTCGCGTAAGGGTTGATGGGGAAAAATTCAATAGTCTCCATCACGTGATAGAACACGGCTCACCAGCTCTGTTAAACGGTCCTCCAACGTCTCCCCGGTAATGCCTCTTGCCACTCATAACAGGGGCACAGGGGGGTGGTGGAAGAGGGTCGTTGGCCGGACCGTGAAGAAGATCAGCCGGCAAGATATTATAGAAGTTTTATAACTGGCCCGTGCTCAACCCTCTGCCGAATACTTTCGTTCTTTATGTCGACAAAGAAATGTTATTGTTTCACCAGGAGTCGCCGTAGTCGCTTTTACGTTTCCAGAAAGAAACGCGACCCGCAAGATGAGTGTTTCTTATCCCGGACATTTATCCTCTCGGAGATTCGTTAAGAATTACAAAAATCTTCCAGCAGCCATCGGCTACACGATTAGCTGGAAGTAACGAAATTCTTTTGATAAAAAGGGCAGCCGATTAGAAACGAATTTTCAGCTTAATTGGAATTTACCAAAACGATAATTGTATCTGAGTAAAAGATAATTTTTGGTAAAAGAATTTCGTTTTTTTTACTTAAAATCGGTGGTGGACTATGGTGTATGGAAAATTGGATTTATGAAAATTCAAGTGAATTTTGTTGGAAAATCTACACGGGTCAAAGTTCAAGATAATTATAGTCGTTTTTTTTTTTTAATCAGTGTCTTTGTATTATTAAGGACCCGTCGAAATTACTTGTTTCAAAAGTATCTTTGGCACTGTGTGAATGGCTATAGTCGATTCATGAAGGTACGTCACGTTCCTTACCGTAATTCGGAACCGATCCGTTCTCTGCCGCAGGAACCTAGTGGAATATAAGAGTACGAAACTTGTTGCTGTTGGAGCGTTACCCGAGTGCCGCAATACCAGAGGAATTCGATGGTTTATTGGCTTTCCTCGGACGTGGTAGAACAAGGAGCTGCCGTAACGGCAATAGGGAGAGAGAGAGAGAGAGAGAGAGCGAGGGCTAGGTTAGAATAGGATGAAGAGAGGGCAACAGATAGAGAATCGAAGAAATTGAGAGAAAGGACGTAAAAGGAAGTGAGAGAAAAGGCAGACTCGCAGAGTATACTGTACCAGTAGGAGCACAGCTTCGGCTTGTTTATGGCAGTGCCGATGCGCACCATCTGCTCAAAAAGACTTGTTGTTTTAAATTTGAACGGCTACGTACTTTTCCTCGTCCTGGCCACCTGGCACGCCATTCCTACAGACTAGACTTACATTCGAACTTATTCGTATTCCGTTATACTTCTCTGTACGAGTACCCACATTTTTTTTTCAAGCATCCCACGCATTTCTTGAAAACCCATCAAATTCAAAGGCATCCGCTACCTAACCTAATCACTGTGAAACATACAAGTCTGTGAGTAAGAATGATATTATCCATAAGTACGTATTTGGGGTATGGTATACGCATAGATACAAAAGTAGAAACGGTTCTATCGTGCTCAGACCAAAACTAAAAGCTCGTTTGTAATTAAGCGCGTTAAGCCGGCAAGTCACAATGTTGTGCCACTCCAGTTCCTTTTGTAACCGCTCTTACACGAAGGAACTTGACTGCGCGGTACCGTGGCTGTAAAAGGGAAGGGGTGTGACGAAGGAAGTAGGTGGCGGGCAGAGTAGTGGAGTAACTCGTGGTAGGCCGGGGAGGGGCAGGAGGGTTAAGGAGTGCGAGAACAAGTGGCAGAGTGGCACGCGCCCCAAGTCACCCGAGAAACAAAGACGCTTCGAAACAGTAACCTGAGCACGAGAATCGCCTCGCGACGAAAAGGAATCTACAGGAGACCCTCACAATGGCACAGTTAGGCTACAAGCGTCTTGACGACTTGCCAAGTCTGGTGGCAGACGGCCACGACGACCCCTTTGTCGACGTCGGGGGGGGGGGGGGGTGACAATCGTCCCGAAGACCCCTTTCGCACTGTGCTTGACGTACCGACGCCTCCTGGCGCGAATTGAAACGCTGCCAATTAATCGGCTATTGACGATTTTCTCAAAAGATAGACAAAAAAAGAGGATCGTCTTCGTTCTTACATTTTGGGTTTTGCTACCTGGGCCTTTTTCTTACGACCTCATCTTATTTCCAAGATAATGTACTCTTACTTGGTTCATGCACGAAGTCAGCTTCTCGGCAGTCTTTGTCACTCTTATTTTCGAAAGGATGGACGAATGCATGACAAAAAAAAAAAGGGAAAATTGAAAACGTTTACTTGGACTGCACACAATAGATATATACCTGCGGACAGATGGCCGAAGGAATCGAGCTTTTGGAAAGCTCCGCACGTACAGCCACGGGGATAGGCGCTCTAGGTGGCTTGGCAATGATCGCCAGCCGGTGACTGTGCCAGCCATTAACGGACACATGTCTCTATCTGGACTTTGTCGTGGGATCCGTAGGATTTATCGTTTTCTTTTTACGCTGTTAAAAGCGTTAGAAAGTGGTGGGGGAAAAAAAAAAGAATGGAAGATCTAGCGACAATCGCTTCTACTAACCTTCGATTCCTTTACTGTCGTTACCTCTTGGCAAATACGTAACTCAGGTATTGCTTGGTTTCTCTCTAGGGTTTCGCATCCTCCAAGGAAAAGGATCCAACGTTACGTTACTCGAGAGCGGAGAAGCAAAGTTTCCGAGAATCTTTTCTTGCTCTCTTTCCTACTGTATTTCCTTACTCTTTTTACCTCCTTTAATAGCTACGCTGATAGGGTGAGAGGGGTCTGGAATTCTGGAAGAGTACGTCGATGAGATCTTTTACTTGGACCGAGATCACAGTTACCGTCGTCTCAACCTCTTCTAGATTATCTTTAATGGCCATTATACGACACTTTAGAGTATCGGGAGACGTCAGCGTCTAGTCGCTTTAAACTTTTCCAACCGAGATTTCCTTTAACGTTTCGACCAACAACCGTAAAATAGTGTCGTGCCTGTATTCTCTGTTATTTCTTGCATTCTTTGGCTCTAAGCTTTTATCTTTACCCACTTCGCTTAGTTACTTAACTTATATACTCGTTCACTTTCCTTCCGGAAATGAGACCGGATAATTACCAGGAACGTCGGACTCTAGATTCTTTCGCAGAAGTACGCAGAGACTTTATTATTATGATTTTTTTCTTTTGTTCCTCGATTCTCCTTTTTTCTTTATTTCCAGGATTTTTCGTGGGTAATGTTTTTTCTTTTTAATTCACAGAACTTCCAGTACCTGTACTCAGTCTCGGTACTTGAGCTTGGTTATTTTGAAAATCATCACGTGGACTCTCGATCCAGTCTGACGACGCACTTCGTGCCCATTAATATTGCAAACACGAGCTCAATTTCGCTAATGCTATGCATTGGCAAATAAACATGGCGATTCATTTTAACAGAACCTATATAGCCACATCTGTTTGTCAATAGCTCGATAGCAGCGTCGGCATTCGTTGGTTCCGGTCATTAAAACTTGATCCACTAAACTATTATTCGTTCCTCGTGCAGAGGGTCGAGTTAGGTTTATTATTCCCAGCTCGTTTAACCCCTAATGCTTAAGGGAAAATGGTTCTTCTCCGTTGAAAGAAATTCGGAATTTTCTAGTAACATTTTCCCTTCTTTTTTTTTTGCTTAGGTATGGTCCATGGATTTTTTGATCTTCTTTGATTCTGGTCCCTTTTTTCTTCTCTTGGCTATTTTACTGTTTCTTTCTTTCCTTTTTTTTTGTTTTCATTGTTGACGATCCTCTCGTTCCTCTTTGACCGCCATCGAATAAATCGAATCGGTCCGATCCCGTAGCAGGTTTATTGTTATGCAAAAGTTCGAGCTTATGTTCGATGTACAGCAATTCGGCAGTCGGTTGGGCACAATAGGGCCGGGACAGTCGCCGCTACGAAATATGCAAATTCAACGGCCGCTACCAGGCCGTACCGACAAAAACAATAAACTCGAGCGATTGCATGTGTTCATACATCGACGGATCCATAAAAATATCACAGCCGAACAACCGAAGAGGATCGGTTTGGTATGAGGTAGCAGCCATTATTTAGCAACAGTGAACTAACTGTCCGTCGGTTACAATTTTTGCACGGTCTGACCGTTAACGAATTTACAATACACTCCACAGTTTCACCATCTTTTGTCCAGCCGCCATGAGGTTGATTTAATTCACAGAATAGCCTTCGTATCCCCCGACTATTTCGATAACGAGCAAAATTCATTATTTACACCAATATTACAATTTTTCCTCGAAATTTTTGCCATCCGCTTAGTCGACCGAATGGATTGACTAAGAAATAAGATCAATCCTAAATATAATATGTGGCGAGTGGTTCCAGGTATCTCAAAAATTAAGATTACCGTGCTAAATGATATATCCTTCAGGTTTGGTTAGCTTAAAAGTTACTACAGTCACTTGAGACCTGACACGTTTTGCTTCAGCATCTTCTTCCATCATTTTACTCTCAAGTCCATGTAAATATGAGCGGTCCTTCATTCCGACAGAAAGGAATAGCCCTAGGAACTACTTCCTACCACTGTTGTACGTTGCAGCATAGTTCCCAAGGGGCACCTACGATTCCCTCCTTCGGAAAGATCCAGGAGTCCCCTTGGCAATCAACATCCCGCTAGTACGTCATCGCTCTTCCCTCATGCTTTACGCAACTCTTTTTAGAGGATGCGTACCCCTGCTGTACTCACTGTATATATATATATATATATATATATATATATATATATTCAGCACAGATAGGGAAGAGCGTGAAAGATAAAAAATTGTCAAGATCGGTCACCTGAAAATGTTTCACTCTTACGACTCTCCTTGCAAATTTTAAAATACATCTTGTACCAACAGTTATACAATCTGCATACATAGTACAAAATCGTAGACCATCCTTCTGCGAGGATATATGTTTTATCATTTTGCGCGTCCGATGTAAATTGCTTTAGGCGAATTTTGAAGAAGGATACGGGTTACGTGGTACCTATTTCGCACGTGTATACGTAAAATGTAAATGACCGAGTACGTGCCAAAATTCGTACGAGTCCTTGATCCCTGCGTCCGAATCTCCTTGCTTTCAGTCCTTTCTATGTATAACCGGACAAGCAACGCTGGCAACTCCTGGTCCTGGTGCTTTCGGGATCCTGGCCTCGGGTAGTGAATTAATGCAACCCCTTTTCGAGAATAAGAGAACGTCAGGTCGGTACCACCGACGACACTAGCGCCACTCACGGGAAAACACTCGGGCTACACTTGGAATTCACGAAAGTACGTGAAACCGTGAAATTGTTGTCCCTTGTGGACGCCACCAGGACCTTCCTGCCATTATTAGGTAAATACGCGACCACGAGTTGACGAGTGAGATGAAAATTAATGCCCCGGGTGCTCAACCACTTTCTCTTGACGATCTCAAGTATCGCACCGTTAGTATCGAGTGACGTAAGAATTGATTTTCAGATTTCAAGGCCAGCAGTGTTTATTCGACCTAATACAATTTTTAATGTATTGAAATAGCATGCGGTATTACGTAATACAGTCAAGATGGGAAAGGTATACAGTACTGTTGGATTTACTGGAATCGCTGTAATTGTAGAGTTAAATATCCTAATCTCGATTTACGTAAATTAAATAGGCTGAAATTAACTTGCCAGGTAATTTCAGCGACGTCGAAAGGGTACGAAACGTATTTTAGGCCCTGGTTATCGTTTGCCTTTTCCATCGTTCTCTGGGCTCCTTGGGTACCGCTGGTTCTTGCGTTTGGCGGTATAGTGTCTCTGGAGGAGGATTCCCCCAGGAATGAAAGACGTCTGGGGAAATGAAGTCGGAGCTCTACCTACCTCCATACCGGTTCGCATCCCGTTTCATCTTCCTGCAAATAATTTAATCTAGACTAAGTACATATTTATGCTGGGTGTGTATATACTCGAAGGTGTTACTGCGCCTTGCGACTGACTAGAGAGAACCGGATGTTACCCGCCACTGCGCAACGTTTTAACTGCGTGGGACGCGGCAGTGTCCATAAAATTAATAAACGTAACTCGAACTCTTAATTAAAGAGCCTCGGGCCTTAACTGGCAGCTGGATTAACCTTTTAGGATGAATCTGCATATTTCTCTTCCCTCTTTTACTTTGCGTATATATATATATAAATATATATATTGTATTAAGCGTACTGCTATTAGCTTCGTTAATCCTTTGAATTTTGTATTTTATTATTTTCTCTTCGTGGTTTTATAGAAAAATTTGTTTCTACGATATATTAACCAGGTGGTACTGATGTCTTCCGGCTTTGAAAAGACTCTATAGGTCTGATGCATCTCGATGACTCCCTGACAGGGCTCTCCAGATGAATGCTAGATATTTACGTAGAAAATGCTAGAAGGAAGGATTTCTGGATGATAGCTGGTCTTCCTTGGGATCTTGAGATAGGCCAGGAACGCAGGGTTTGGGGGAGTCAGAATTTTCGTCGAGTGCTTTCCAGATTTTCCGGGCGCGGTATTTAATTTGGTTCGTGTTACTGGAGGGGGTTATAGCGGAAGGAATGTAGGAAGGGTAGAAAATCTAAGAAGAGGCTGAAAAAGGGTCAGGAGAGTGAAAAAGGGATCTTAAAGGATAGGTAAAGGTATAGTAGGGTAGTAACGGTAAGCAGTAGTAGCAGTAGCAACAGAGAAAAGCAAGATGGCTGTAAAGGCGCCGAGTCGACAGTTTAGACCTCACGGGGGCTTAATAACTTCAGAGGTAGGATATTTTTATATTTCTTCCCTCGACATTAAAAATCCTGGGCTAAACTTTCAACATACATTTAAGTTAAAGCCCCGTGCTCGCTGGCCCCTGCGGCGCTCGCTGAACGCTGTCTCTTGAATAAAAATCACCCTCAATGGCGCACTTTACTTTAGTGCAGGGCTTCTTTGAAGGGGACTGCTCGGAGGACTGGTATAAGGGTGGCAGCCGTTGCGCTACCTAGAGTAAAAAAGGGGGTTGGAGGGTCTTCCTGTTCCAGGAGCATATTAATAGTGGTAATAGTGTCAATTAGATCGCGTCATACTAGCTGGGCGTCGTAGCCATCAAGCCATCCGTCGGGACGCCTAGGGTCTATCTCAAGAAGTCACTGAATTATTTAAACTTTCAATCGGACGGAATTAAGCAAATTTATTTCGAGATTCTAGCCTTCGTATTACATTACTTCTCTCTTCTCTTTCCGTCCGTTCTCTCTATTCTACACAGACTTCACCCTCCAAAGAGGAATTTGTTTAGAATGCTAAAGGACACACAGATTTCAAATTGTTTGTTAAGGATGAATTTTCCTCCGCAGCCTCCAATGTTGGTCCATATTAATAAAAATATTGGAAATATTGATTATTTCAGGATCACAGCCTCTAAGCCTCCTTTGGTCCAGCCCAGTTAATATTTCCTGATATCCCAGCATCCGTTTATTCTCCATCTAGCGTTGGGAACTCATCGGCATCTCAAGTAGCTCAAAAAACTCATCAATCCTTCATCGGGTACCGATCCGAGTTGAGCCGAGCCAAGCCGAGTCAAATTCCCGACCGTGCAATGTGCCGAGTGTCGGAACTCAACACCCGGGCAAGATTCCTATACCTAGGTACTACTGGGCTCACACGTTTCACTAGAAACTAGACCAGGTCTAGGTATGGCTTTGAGAAGATGATCTCTGACCCCCCCCCCGTCGTCATGGCTTCCCCTACGGCTCAACGAGAACGCCAAGAGCGAGATCAGCGTTCCGTGCTATGCGACCGCTTTAGTTTTGCGCCTTCCAATGCTTTATAGAGCAAGACCAGGTGGAGCGTCACGAGGGACTGACATCCTCTCTAGCAAAGCCATAACCGATTCATGATAAAACTCGCTAGAAGATATACTACATACATCTATACGAACGTTACAGTCACGACAAAGAAGGAAACACGGAATACAGGCATTCTCGAAATTTCAACGAGAATCCCAGCTGGGTTACGGTAGAATGAAAATAGCTGGATTTCTATCCTATTGCAGAATACCGATACAAGGAACGAGCTGGAACAAGAACCTTTCGAGAACTGGCAGTGAGATGGCGTCGGGTCTGCGGTTGTTTGCATATTTCAATTTCCTCTGCGCAACCCTGCTCCTGTCTAAGGTCCTACGTGTATATATATATATATTATATGGAGCTACGGCTGACACGTACACTTACCTTGGTCCTGGTAACACCTCTCCCCTGATTTGTCGAATCTCCACCAACTTCACGGTTGCAACATCGGCAGTGTTACCATCCCTCCACGTATTATAAACTGTGGCAGAAAGAGCCCTTTAGCCTTACCCTAGACAAACACCTAGGAGAAGAGAGTTCAGTCTACTTGGATATACCTAGATGCTCATAGCATATATCCACTACTATGCACTAGTGTATTCAAGCATCCCTTCCTTCAGCAAACTACCTTGCTGAAACCTTCCGGTGCTACATCTCGTTCCAGCCTTGCTGCCATATTACCTTACTTCTATTATAAAAGTCATTTCACAGGACACTCTTCCCTGTCCATTGTGCCGTGGTGCATTTCAATTTTCGCCCAAGATGCAAATTCCATCCAGCTTTACCCTCCACCCTCCATTCTGAAGATACCGAAAGTCACCCTACTTTATCGTCACGTCTTGATTCGTTATAAGAATGTCTCGCAAGCTGATCATTACTACGAAGTATAGTTTCTAAAAAGTCTCTCTCTCTCTCTCTCTCTCTATATATATATATATATATATATATATATATATATATTCGTACAACCTTAAATAATCAAAGTAGTTGTCTTTTGGTTCTTTCAATATTCGCATTTGGTACACAACGAAGTAAATTGAGAGCAGCCGATGACGCTTGAACGGAGAGGAACTCGATCGGCTCTATATTTCTTAATAAATACGTTATACATATAAATTGATGGTTGAAGCGAAAGCGGACGAGAGTGAAGTGGGTGGTGGTTGGGGGTTACGTTTATATATATATATATCTATATTAAAGAACGAAAGAGAAGAGTGCAGCAAGAGAATGACGTGCAACGGATAAAAGAGACGAAGAGCAATGGTAGGTATACCTATAGTAGGCGGAGTTAGAGGACAACGAGAACGTTCGAAAGAGGGAGAGATCTCGTTGTATCGATCGGCGTCATAAAATCCATTTTATGACTTGGACGCTGTCCAGTGACTGGTGTATTAGCCGTCGCATTGCCTCGCAAATAAAACGCTCTTCTACTCTTGAACCCCCTTTAACCAGCAGGGACCCCTATAGGTTCACCGGCCGACGGTGCCATCAACTCTCTTCGGCGTCTCTCGACGAACGACAACGACGCGGCTCAGCCAGGTTTATAGGCAAAAACTCTTATACCCAGACTCTGTCCTTCTATATAGGTGGAAGTCTGCTGTTCTTTCTTTCTCGTATAATAATATATATCTATACAGTCTCCATGACAGTATTATGGCCAGCATCATCACCGTCATTAACCATGTAATAATAGTAGGGCTTGAAATTAGCTCTTCAAAGGTTAAACCGTCGTCAGTGCTGCCATACATGGAGTATACTGTCTTTTGGTTACCTCATGTATTTAACTTAGTGCGATTAATCGATGAATCTAACCAACTATACTATACGTAGTATGTATAGGTAATGTCAATTAGATTAATTGAATCGATTCGTCGGCATGAAATTCCCAGTGAGAGTAGCATGTTGTGTGTTGTTACTCTACCCTTGTCCCTCTTATGTTTTTTTTGCTCGTGCTGCTCTCGAGTAGTTTTTCGATCTAACATGGCGGCCAACGGAGCCTGCCTTGCGATAGGAGTCACGCGTGACGACGTAGTCCAAAGATAACAGGTTACTTCTAGAGAGTTTAAAGTCTCCCTCAGTCGGTAGATACTATATTGTACTAGCAGTAGGTACTACTAATACTAGTAGCAGTACAGGTAGAAGGGCCGTGTATACTACGAGCATAGACATTCGTAGGTATAGCGGGTGGTTTGGACTCCCCTTAGTCAAAGGGGTCGTAGATATAGATAGTTCGACCAGGAGCTCCAGGCAGATAGCTCCAAGGGAATATTATAAATTTTCGAAACAGTAGCGTGGCCAGATAAGAAGCGAAGCTAAACGAGCTCACATTAACGCGGCGGTAGCCATAGTGCCGGGCTATGGGGGGGGGGGGGGGTTGAAGCTAGGAGAAAGAGGGTGGATGGGTTGGTGATTGATAAGCCGATCCTGACCAGCGATAGCTACCCTTGTACCCCGGGGAAGAAAGGGTTTCACTTGGGGCTTCAGGGCGGAGGGACGAGTGGGCCGGGTAAGTGTCTCGAGTCCCACTTGCTCTAACCCCGTCCTTCACCCTTGGCCAGCAACCCCTTCTGGCATAACCCAGCACGAGCATGCTTGGTGCGTCCAATTTCGTTTGGCACGCGATCTGCCGGCATTGAGCTACGCAAGGGCATGCCTGGAGAGACCAGCGATTTTCGGCAATTCTCTTGCGAAATGATAATGGCCGTCGATCGAGTCTCATTCCGTCCTGCCGCGTCACTGGGAACCTCGATTAATCCGATTTCGCTTTGCTCGAGAATTTCCTTCGAAATTCGAGCTTTCTACTTGGTATTAGGCACCTTCGAGACTAGTAGATATACTCTTAAGTGTTATAACGTATTCGGCATTCTCAACCCTTTGGAATTTCGTGTCTGACCTTCGTTAGTTTGATTTTCTATATACGGAGACTTTCTGAGTTTTCAAGGGAATAACGTGGACTGCTGTGTGTAAGGCAACTGTTAGGTCTTAAGGGTTGCTCCTGATGTTTCATCCTGACGTTGCTCTTCTTTTTATCTAGACACTTTTTGTTCTCCGTGGACATTCGCTATTTTGTCTACTACCGCCAATCATCACTCTAGGGAATCCTAACGTCATGTAACCTGGTCCAATGCAATTAAGATAAGATCCCCAACGACATCGATAAATATTTCCGTTCACCCCATTTTCTTCGAAAGGGATGACCCCACTCTACAAGATTTACGTAACTGATCGAGGGTATGGTGCCAGTATAAATAAAGGGATGTTCTAAGGGATGAACTATAGATTGTGGAACCCAGCGAGGATAATTAACAAAAATTTTGATTTCAAATATCCTACTTAATCGCAACCTTCCTAACGTACGTACACAAACTTAACCCAGTAGTGCACGTGCGAAGCCGCAGCATGTGGTAAAATAGATAAGATAAAGCACGCGTGCGATGTCCCATAAAAATAATGATAAGCTCGCAGAGTGAAGAGAGACTATAGCAAAGTTTGTTGTTAGAGTTCAGACCATAGCGAAACGAAGTGTAATCAATTACGTGAAAGTGGCAAAAGGCCTGGATAATCTAGCGAATGGTAATTGACGAATAATTCTAGATAAAATAAAAAAAGAAAGCGTAGATAAAATTTAGTTCGAGGATCCTTAATAGGGCGCGTGCCTTTGCGCATCCATCTTTTCCTGCGTTCGGATAACGAAATGGTGATCAGATAGGGTCGTGGAAAAGCCCTTTGAATAAATCCTCTCTCTCGATAGGAAGGCGGGCCTCCTGGGGGTTTGCTCGACAGTACGATAGTCGATAATGGTCCGATTCAGGCTCTGTCCAATTTAGAGGTTAATTACCATCGTTTTAACCCAGCGCCCATGCTTGGCCCTTCTTCTTCTTAATGCATTCGAGAAATGAATTCTCATTGAACAGATCGGACACGCTGATGGTGATATCTCGTGTAGAGCATGTATAGTTTCATTTACAGCGATTCATTAGCGCGAAATCGTAAATCACAATCCATTGAGAATCAACTAACGAGACCGAGAGAGATACGTAGAGAGTGAGTGATTACATTTTCAGAGTATTACACGCTAAACTGCTGAAATATTGAAGTGTGACTAATATTGGGGTTTATATTAACCTCGAGATAACATTGGCTCTAACGAGCGAGAAGTTCGCGTGAGCTACCGACGCCGA
>JARPRG010000448.1:929167-950883 GCA_031001745.1 Hartigia nigra | reverse complement strand
CTTGTTAATGTACGCGCAAGTTTAATCTTGACTAAATGTCGAAAGTCTGTTGGTAATTTTCGAGGTTTTATGGTGGTAGGATATTGGGTAATATTTTTCAAAAAAAGAAATAGGGCTGCATATCGCTACTGTCTCTGTAGCTATTTTTTTTCTATCTGACGGATGGGTGTTACTCACGATTGGTTTAGAGGGTGGTTTTATTTTACAGGGTGAAACAGACGACGGATTCGCTGGGACAAATCGACGTTGGATGGTCACGCTCGTAAAATTAACCCGGCTGGTGTTATCAATCTCGAATAGGTTTGAGGGGGGTAGTGGGGAGGTTAAAAAAAAGTTCCGTGAGAATCGGACGTTTCCGCAACGGTTGCCGCGTGAGCGAGCTTGGGCACTCCAAGCGGATGGATTTAAAAATTACAGCGGGAAAAGTTTTTTATTACGCCATTCCCTCGTAATTATGGCTTGAGAAGTTTTAACGGCCAATTATGTTGACACATTGACGCGCCCCACGTAATGCCAGTCGGCCACACGACCTCTGCCCCCTCTTACCTTTTGAACGCCATATTTCTTCAAACAACACCCTTCACTATGTATTACGTATTTTCATTGCAATGCTACACAAAAATGCCATTCACGTTCCAAGGATGTATGTTTCTTTGAATAAGGGTCGAAGAAAAATTGTACTGATCTCCCCGGAGAGAAATTCCTCTCTGGATTTTCCAAACGAAATTTTCATGAGAATGCATCTTGATGTTGCAGGGTGCGCATTCCTGACCTACTACAGCCGTGACAGCGCGATCAGCGCCCAGGACGCTCTGCATGAGAAGCGGACTTTACCAGGGGTGAGTGTATACCTTGTATACGTTATTCGGAATTCTGACGCTGCGGGGTTATCTTTACGCGGCTTAAATTCCTCCCTTACGATACGCTTGGGAGAATACGATATCAACTTTTTCACAAAATATCAGTATCTACCGGGTGTACGGGAATATTAAATATCTATGATATAACGATATAAAGAAGTCAAAGGGAAGCCAATCATAAGTTTTTAAATACATTTGAAATCGCTAGACCTACGAAATTCTTTAGCAGTACGCACGGTGGGGTGGTACTAATTCTATTATCTCAGAAGGAGTTGCAAAGGGGGTGGATGGTGCATTTTGAAATATTAAAATAGCACAGTGCGACAAGTTAATCTCTTAACACGGACGTGGTAGTTACAGTAACGGGTTAGCTTGAGAAGGAAGAAGAGTAGATAGAGGGAGAATAGGGGATGAAGAGAGAAAGAGCAAGGGATGAAGCTCGCGTCCTGTCGGCGAGTCACGATGTATCATCGGACGTCCCGTATCCTGGTAAATGCCAGGGGTGGCTCTTGTCTTTTGTTACCCTCCTCTATAACTCCCTCGAAAAAACTCGAAATTCCACCCCTTCACCCAAAGAACCTGTAATCTCACCCTTCGTACCGTCTTCCTCAAGTTTTAACCGGATCTCAGGAGTAATAGTCCAAGGGTAGATTTCGTAAGTGTCCCGAGTAGTCAAAGCCACAATTGGTGTTTTCAAGGATACAAGGATACAGCAGTAATGGGGTCTATGTAAAATTCCATCCTCGACAATGAAATGGGTCTTACTAAACCTAGTAAAAAAAATTGAACAAATACCAACCCCTTCTTATATACGTGTTAAAGATTTTTCTAATTCCTAAGACCAACCTGACCAAGGGTACCCCTTGTTTCTAGTTTCGGCCCTGTGGTACTGCTTAACTACCAGAGCAGTGCCAACACGCCCCTTCCCATTATCCAAGCTACCCCTTGGAAGTACGTAGCGAGTACTGGCGTTATGTTTCGTTAATCTATCCCCGAAACAACAGTGCTACGCTCTTGGCACGGCTGCCAGCGGAAATCGTTTTAAATGTTATGCCGAGAGATGTGCTAGGGGAGGTTTGGCTTGAGTTATGACTTTATGAAAAGAGTCCACGCACGGGCTTATAGCCTTACGCAGTTACCCATAGTGCCAGAGTAGACGAGTAAAATTTTAACAGTAAAAAAATAATTTTAAAGAAAAAAGACGTACATAGGGATACCAAAAAAAAAAAAAAAATTGTATTCCCATACCAAATCCACCTGACGTACCTACTCCCGGACATCGATCGGAGCTTTCTCCGTCTGGTAAAAGTTTCGAAGAGAAAAGCCCAGGGGCAGAGTCGGCTTTCGTTTGCTAGTCCTTTTCCTATCTGTTAGTGTAGTGGCGTACCTTGCTTTCTATATAGGTAGTTAGGTGGGTACAGTGCTGCTGCGGATTTTCCGCTTATCCCCCAACGATAAGATAGCCTTGGAAAGCCCCCTAATGGTATTTAAACAGATGTTCCCAGTGGAACAGGATGGCGTCCGTCAGCCTGGACTAGCTGGAACGGACAGGACTGCTGCGCCGTTATGGGTCCATTGGTTGCATGGTTGGGCTGGTATAGTCACTTTGGTCACACTGTAACTCGGGACCTCGGCTAGTCGTAATTTTCAAGCCCACCTGAGACCATAACTCGAGCAAGCAGTCGAGCCTTCATAAACACCGTACGCAAGCCGGACTCTCCTGCTGTGCAAGCAATAACAATGCCTACGGCTCTAGAGGCCTGGGCTATACTTAGATCAGAGTCTGAGGCATAGGCGTCATTATTCGAAGCATAAATACATATCTAGTTGTTTATGCTCATAGGTATAGGCTGAAGGAGTTGGAATGAAATTTCTAGATGGAGCTTGAGTCACGTACAGAGAGTTTTGGGATTTAGCGGAGAATGTGAGAGTTGTTTATTTTTAGTTTAAGTGGATACAGGGAATATATTAATATGAAGTATGTGTATGTATTTATGTATAATGCTTGGTTATATGTTTTAATTGATCAAGTATAGGAGGGTAGTTAAGTACTAGAGCGCGTGTCACGATTAGCCTATTGGCCTAGAAATATATTAGCGTTGAGTAAACTACGCAATTGCGTGGGCGCCCTTTAAACCTTTATCAAATATGGTTGATCTTTATCGTTATCGTACCTAGAGGTTCTGATCGAACGTTTGCGTGCTAGACGAATGCATCGTGGGACACTGATTTCTTTTTATTTTCTCGATTTTTCTGGTATTTTTGGGTTATTCGGTGTAGATCATTTTTTTTTGTCTCTACGATTGGGATGTTTTTTGACTTTGCGAAAATAATTTCTTTTTTCTTGGATTCAGTTTGTTTTACGCGAATCGTTTATGATTGTGGGTCCTGACAGCGACTTTAACGCAACTTCGCTTCGCGGATAAAGCTTTCCAGATTTAATTCCTGTTTATTTACCTTACCGCGTCTGCCAAGCCTCCGCGTGCTCGTTGTTAGTCTAGTGGAGCAAAGCGTATAGCTAACGTTAACAGATCGCCAGATGTTGCCGTGGTTTATCAGTATTTCACGCGTGGCAGAAAAATCCATAGTCATGTTTTCGAAACGGTACCGCGGACTCTTAACAGTGAGAATAGCGCGTTTCCGTTTTCCGAGTCATCGGAGTAAGTCGCGGTTTCTTTTTTTTTGCACAAAGTGGACGTTGTGAAATTTCTTTAAATATGATTGCAGGGAATTTCACGTAACGCGTGCCTGACATATGTTTTTCAAGTTAAATATTGTTTATTTTATTATCAATTTAATTGCCCACTTACAATGTACCAGGAATTGCGATTCCACGTTGTTGGTTACTCAAGATCGGCAATGGCCGCGGTCAAAAATCGTAGTGGAATAAATCTTAGGAAAATTCGTAGTACAAATTGCCAGTACCATTTATGGTTAGCACTGGAATCGGTTCCTCGTGTTATCGTCGCTTCGGAAAGAAATTTCGAGTAAATAAGTGGGGTAGTTTGAGCTGCTTGAAAAAAAAAAAAAACTGCATTCGACTATCCCGAGAATTTCTATCGGCGCATTAGGGTTTTGTTAAATCGCGCCTTACTAAGAATTCCAGGATAGTTATAGAGGGAGCGTGAGGTACGGCTGAAGTACCTCTTAAGGGTAGGTTCGAGTATTTCAGGGGGCGGAGGGGTGAAAGTCGGGAGGAAGAAAAGAACTAGGGTAGGAAAAGATTGACGTGTAGTTAGCGGATCGTTAGCATTCTTAGCTAACGAAGTTTTTGCAAAGTTCACTGCACTTGAGATACCCCTCTTTGCAGCGTAAAATATGACAAGAGTGGGGTGGTGTGTTTTGACTAAGGTAGACAAAAAAGACTGCATCGGGTCGGGAAAAGGGTTGCTCGAGAAAGTTTTACGAGCTTTTGGTGAGCCAGGCTGATGGCAGTGGTGGTGAAAAAAGTCCGCCCCCCCCCCCCTTTCGCCTTCAAGGACTAACTTCGGGTTAAGGGTAGTAGTAGTAGCGTTCCACCCTCTGTAAGCGAAATCGTGCTTGCTTGTATCCTCAGCTTATCAGTGCGTAGGGATCCTTATCGTGTGATCGAGAAGGGGTGGATTTTATATCTTGGCTGCGTAGATAGTAACGTACGCAGGAGGTAGGGGATCTGTGCGGGTTATTTTCTAGGGTGAAGAAGTCTGTGCCGACTGAGAGTGAAGTTCATGGCGATGGAATAAGAGAAAGAAATAATGAGAACAAGGGAGAAGAAGAAGAAGAAGTATATAGGGCGCGAGAAGATGGTTAAGGGCTGCAAGGGAGGAGCAAAAGAGGCAAAGGAGGTTCTGCGGAGGTTCCAGAGGTCCTGGAGGAATAAGGTTGCTGGCGGAGGGTTGAAAGGAGGAAGGGAGGGGGGAATAAAGGTGGGGAGAGAGTGACTCGCAAGGAAGCGAGCCGAGTGGCGACGCCTCAGTGACCGAGCTTACTCTCCCTTGTGCTTTCGTTCGCAAGCGCACCGGCAACCTCCTCTCGTCTGGTTCGTATCGTTCCCTATCTACTACAAGCCTCGTGCGCGCCTCGTGGACTCCCGGTGTAACCTTTTACTATACCCTATTCAGCTTCGCACCATTCTGATTTTTAGCTCAGCCAGTTAGCTGTTTTCTACTAGTATACGATAGGGGTTGTTTGTTTATTTTATGATATATATAAATATATATTTTTTTTTCTTAAATTCTTCTGTCTTTTCTCCTCGTTAACTCCGCCCTCTCTCTCTCTCTTCTCACCGTACTGTATCTTGGATTCCGTATTACACGGATTTCACTATATCCTATAATACGTATACTCTCTACACGGTAACACCCGAGACGAAAAGCTCCAACGTCGACTGAACCGATTCCCGCGGGAAAGCTGCCCGATCAGGCGCGCTCAGCCGAAAGAAGCTTTTCCGTTCGTCTCAGTAACGTCAAGTCCATGGGGAGCTTCGTGCTTTCTCCATTCCAAGCCACTCAAACTGAAAGCCATTTTCTCTTTTTACTCAGCTAGGACACAGCAGAACTACCCTTAGAGTTTTATATGGGAGAACGGATATATAGTAGGTTGTTATCACGTGTGTACAGTATACTAAAATTTCTTATGGCCATTGGCACATACTGGAATAGCATTGGCTTCTGTACTTGTCATAAACAAGTATCCACGTTTTTCATATTTCTTTTTTTATTTTAAATTAAACGTCACCTCCATTTTCCAGACGACTGATACTCAGTAGAGTGGTTCTAGTGCTTTCTCGAGATCTTCCATGAAATCGAAGCACAACAAGCTATACGCAAGCGAGTGATCCATTCATGCGCAGTAGCGCACAGCTGATAGTTGCGCACTACCCTACTACCAGATACTCGGCTCAGTTCTAAGTTGGACGATCGCGAGTGTGGACGATCGATCCCGGATGTACCGGAATCACGCGGGAAAAACTTATTCATATAAAATTATAGATTTCATTAACAAGTGATATAGTACCTGAGGATCTTTATACATATAATATATACACAAACACACACACACAGATACACAAATACACACTATATTATACAAAGTGTATACTTAAGAATATAGTGGTGCAACTGTGGTGGACATTACCCGAAGTGATAACGAGTGATAACCAGTGGTCGTATTTTGACAAATCACGTGACATCATGGTTGACTTCATTGCCTATCCGGAAATATCCTACCTCTACGATGATCTAATGGTAATGGTAAGATCTAACATTGAAATACAATAGTATCTAATTATCGATTAAAGTTATATAGTATAACGAGTATATGATCCAGGGGATGATCTTTTCAGTATATATATAAGGGTTGTTTCTACTTAGTCAGTCTGTGACGTAATAAGAAACTTTTGCTTTATCACGATTTAATACAGTTGTACGTGGGAGCCTGCATGTAAGATTTGCATCTTTTACGTGTTCACCACTCGTGCTGTTTTTGCTCTCTCTCTCTCTCTCTCTCTCTCTCTCACTCTCTAACGTCGTACGAGGGTTGAAGTTAGGTTAGGTACCCACCTAGGTACGAGGAGGAGGAGGAGGAGGAGGAGGAACTACTTTACGAGAATATCACTTTGATCCGACGCTTAATGAACGATGGACCGCGGTTCGTAAGAGTACCTAGACTGAATTTAATTAGGGCTCTTAAGTTGGATGGGGCGAGAGGGCGCTTCGTTGGGGGTTCGGTAAAAGCTCGGATGGATCCTCGATATATAGCTAGGCTCTCTTTGAAGAGGACAGCTTCGCGTTCTCGTCGCCCTGATGATGCTTCCAACGACTCGACTCGACTTCAGGCGACTCGAGTTGATTGTCATGCAAATCACGGACGAAGCCAACGATCGGCCTGATATTAACTCCCTGGTACAGAGGAGGTGGGTCCATGTCTCTCGTGCTTGGGGGGCGGAAGGTGTGAAAGAAAATTGAAAGGGACCCCCATTGTCGTAATATTGGAGGACTATCGGCTGCTGTACATCCGGTTGCGTTAATTAAGGGATGGAAGAGACTCCGTTTGGAGTGATTGGTTATATCGGTTGAAGGGATTGGGGTCGGATGTTACTGTATCGCTGAGATTATGCTTTACTGATTCATTCTTGGATTCTGTTGCTATTCGATGTGGAAGATTAAATATGATTGGTTAGTGATAGGGGGGTGGGATTGGAACGTATCTGTACTTGGGATCTGGATTTGATCTTTTGTTTAACATTTTCGAAAAGGTTCTCAGGCTGTTGAGATGTATCTTAGGCGGAGCTGGGATAAACTCTCGTCAGAGCTCGCGGATTCGGAAGCTGGGGGATATTGAAAAATCTTGATTGCTGAGAAACAATGTCGACGGAAGTTTGATCGAAAGTTCGTTTCTCGTGGAATAAGGATCGTGCGGTTTTACAGTGGCGGGATTGTAGCGAGCCAAGGTGAATTGGTCTGGTAAGGTACTCCATTTTCTTTGGTTTTTCTCTCTTTCACTTTCCTCTTCTTTTTTTATCTGCCTCTCCTGCTCAACGTTATCCCAGTTCTTCGCTCCTTCCACCTACCGTGTCTCGCGGCTGCAGTTTCAGTCCCGTAGTCTGGGTACGATGGTAGGTAGTTTGATAGCTACTGACGGAAAATGAGAAAATTTTATTTGTCCCGCGAAACCAAGGAAAACATCAAGTGTGGGAAATAGGAATTGCGCAAGAAACTCTTACGAGTCGGTAAAGTAAACAGGACTCGCCCCTCGTGGCCAGTCTAGTCCGAAACTTATTTCCACGATACGGTCTCGGGCGACGTCAGCCCGATGAAACGTTTCACTCGAGAAACGGTATATCCGAGAAAGAGACGGAAAAATAAGAAAAAAACAAAAAAAATATATCTTATTGAAAAACAATGACCGTTTATACATCGCACCTGAAGAATTCTCTATCGGTTGCTATAGGCTGTTCGCGGTAGAGCGTAAGTGTTTATGCTTATACGCCATACGCATAGGGTGAAATTCGGGTCTCGAGTAGATCGCTAAAAATACACGTCTATCGCGCAAACACTCGAGCCGCCATTAGCCATTACCATTTCCAGAAGGCTACTCCATGGGCACAGAGGCCGTTGCAGCAGCCAGAAGCATCGAAGTAACGATATCTCCACCCGAGGAAAACTGTTACTGCTCCCTCCGCAGCCCTTCGTCCCTTATCCTCGAATGCTTCCCTCCAGCAGTAGAGGCGAGGAGCATTTATTTAAATTATTTCTTTGGAGCCCTCGCCTGCGTATCCCTAATCTAAATATTTACGCCTCTGGGGCTGCCGCGAATGACGAGCGAGGTCACTGACTCTCCGTGCCATAGAGAATTTCAAAAATTGTCCGTAGGATGCTGTGCTGCCACTTCATCATATCTCACCCCGTCGAGAAAAAAAAAGAAAAAAGAAAATAACGCACTTAAACCCATACTCGACAATATCCTAAGGATCTTCGGGGATTCTGCTGGAGAATAGGCATGGCTTGAAAAACCTATAAATGATGTATACGTAACACGTCGACTGAGTCGTGAAATTTCTCTATATAAATATTGTAACGGGTTGGGCATTAACGTGGGGTAAAGTGAGCCGGCTATCTAGTAGCTTCATGAGCAGCGCTCGTACTTTGTATATCTGCCCTAATTTGTGCCATGCTAGACTTACGTACGTGCTAGTGCAGAGACACAGGGGTTTCGAGGTTTATGAGGTAAAGGGCAGCCCGCGATAAAACATTCACGCGCTCTGTGTACCTTTGGGTTAAAAATATCTCTGCCTGTACGCGTACGGCAGTGAGAAGTTTTTACGTTTGAATTTTTAGCGGCGCGGTTGGCACCACTGTTAACTACCGTTCCGATTAGTAGTAGTAAGCGCACGTGGGCTGCGTTCGGTAAACGTTAATATTTCATATGAAAGTTAAGCCGATCAAACTGTACGGTAGTACAGTTTGGGTTTCTGTGTAAGCGTCGGGTTAGGTTGGTACCATTTACCAGAGATTTCGACGTAGTCGACTGTCGCATAATACGAACAGCCTTGAGGAGACGCGAAGTATTTTTTTTTAATTTTCTCAGCCAGCTAGGTCACTCTTTAGAGACTTGATGTCACGTGGGTACCTGAGGGGAAGGTTTGCAACTTCATTGAGGGAAAGGGTAGAGCCAGTGGCGGCGGTATAATTTCGACAGAGGGGTTGATAAGCCAGGTTCGCCAACTGTACGAGACACCCTCAAAGACTCTCTGGCTAATTTGATGATCCTCCACGGCCCTGGCTGCAATCTGCCACTCTTCTCATCTTCTCCACTGAACCTCTCGCTGATCTTGTACTCGTTCTTCCTTCTAGTACCCAAGTACAACACCCTGAAGAACTTAACGCTCGACTCTTGGATAAACCTCTGCTACTCTTAGCTCACTCTCCATTATGTAGTCAACTCTGTATCCTCGACTTCCTCTTTCAATTTCTTCACAGTCTTCCTTTAACCTCTTATCTCAGGAAATTCTGAGGTCAAGGGGTCGTGCGTGTTTCGCCATGGTGTCCCACCGTGACTCCAGCAGGACGCTGCGAGGAACTTTGACAGACCATTTTTCAGAGCGTCTAGCTCCCTTGGATCGATCCTCAAACTCATCTTCTGGCTAGCTTCGGAGACTCTTGATCTCCTTGTCCTAACCCCCTTTTCTATATATCTATCTGTTGACCATTCCTGATGTAGTTTTTTCCATTTTTCTTTTTTTCATGATACCACCCGTCGCATCTTCAACTCTCTCAGCGCTTTCGGTGAATCCTTGGCTGACCAGGTCTTAATTTCAAAAGCAATTCGTTTTGGGGGTTCGCACGCGGAGATTACTAGAGGTCTGATGAGTTTCTCGAGGGTCACACGGGCCCAGACGAAGAGGCAGAACTGGAGGGCTTTAATAGGATGAAGTAGGTGGTTCTCTCTCTCTCACACACACATACCCACGCACGGTCTCTTGTAGACAGGCAAAGTGGCAGGGAGAACCAGAGAGCCAGAAGAGAAGCTGGGTCAGCTTCAGCCGAGTGTATAATTGGCTTGATTGCCGGCTTCTAATCTAGCTCTCCTGCTGTCCTTCGTGCGAATAGAAGCTCCAGCATCCAGTACCACTGGATGATACGAGTCCGTGTCCAACTTGACTAGTTTATTTATAAAGCGTCCTTGCATTTCTGTAAAGAGACCAAACGAGATCAGCAGTCTCAGTCGTTGCTGAGTACTGGCATCTGGATCAGGACGTTCCAGTGCATGTTGCTTCCTTACTGGGGTCCAATATGTTCTTAGACGTCTCGGCGAATATGCCGCTTCGAATTGGAAATGAAGGCGCTTAGCCGGACCGGAAGTAAAATTCGAGAACTGCATGATCGTACGAATTCGCCGGAAAACGAATGGCTACAATAAAACCGACGAGTACGGAGTACGTTCGCGTAATGTGTGGCCGTTATAAACGTTTCGGTTGTTACGTTGACGTCGCTCCTGGATAACTGGCTTGGCCCCAAATACGCTCGACGTACGGGACGCCAGTTTCGTTATGTATCTGACTTTGTATATATATATATATATATATATATAAATCCTAGCTATTAATGTTACGCCACCATTGTATACTATACCTATAGCTATTATCCCTCCAGGGTTATCTGCTATCTACTCGTCAATAAATAGCGGCGCTCCCTGACGATTGTCATTTATCAAAACGCTGTCGGAGAATTGTTTAATTTCGCGACGGACGATTCTGTTTGTTTTGACGTTACCTAATGACGTCTGACGGACCGTCGGTATAGTCGCGCAGTCACTTCATCCTCTGGCAAACAACTCTCAATGGTTTTAGCCCTTGCCTCTTGGTAAAAGCCGACCCAAAGTTTTCGATGACAAAGTTTTTCGCGGATCGCAACTTTCCTTCTCACCTCAAAGGTCGTCCGTAGGGGGGGGGGGGGCAAGAGCGAGAGAAAAGGTCCAGGCTCTTAGATACCTTTGATGTGGACGTCGTAAAGACACGGCTAACTCAGCTTAGCCGAGGATTTTCCAACCCAGGTCGAACTTTCGTAATTCCATAGAGTCCTGCGTGTAAATGTTCACGGGACAGATCGGATCTCGGTGATGGTCGACACTGTGGTAAGGTGATTCGAGGTCAAGCGAAGGTTGGATCACGATGATGGCCAAAGAGGTGAGAGACAAACGAGTGCTCGTAAAGGATGATACGACGTGATTAAAAGTCCTCGGGGCTTTGAAGAGCATTAATCGTACGGAAAACGGATAAAATAATTTAATTTGAAAGTAAAAACGCTATTCGCTTTGCAAGTCTGATGGTGGCCCATTGTTTCCGACGCCACTAAGAATATCGTTCTCCTCGTCGCCACCCTTAACCAGGAGGCGGTTTGGCATCCCCCATCGTCGGTTCGCTCCTTTGTATAATCAAAACTCTCCAACAAATTTTCATATTGTTTGCGATTCAATTGGACAGGCAATTTCCGAGTCGTCTTTAAAAATATCTATCTTCTGCCTACGCCCTTACTTATTTTCTCTCTCACTCTCTCTCTCTCTCTCGTACTTACCCACCCTTATCTATATCCTCTCTCTCTCTCTCACTCCTTCGTCACCCTCTATCCACTTTCTGCAACTTTACTTCGTGTCTCCCAGCCACCCCGGGTTATTTCTCTTCGGGTCTCTACGCGCCATCGTAATCCATCAACAGAAAGCTTTCTTTTCCCTCTAAGAATACAAGCACGTTTTATATACATAGTGCATACGTCGTTTGAGGAGGGGAGGAGGGTGGTCAAAGGTCAGACGTACGTACGAGAACGTCCAAAATTCGTTGTCACCAAGGATCCACGTATTCAGTAAATTTTCACTAGGCATTTGGTTTATTCGTATCAGGATTATTGAATTGTTCGATTCAATAACTATCTCCATTGGATATTACCGTAGAGAAAGGGCTTTCTCCTCTCCTCGTTCTAACGTCGATTCCGCATAACAGAGAGATACTGTTCGCATGGTACATTTACTGCGTTCATTAGGGCATCAAGATTCTATCGACCTGCAGCCGGTATAGTCACGTATCCGGAGCGAATTAATTCCTATCCTTGCTAACGAATCCAGAGCTCACCCTTCGTCCCCTCCGTCCTCTCCGTCCTCTCTCTATATATATATATATATCGACGTTATATATATATATATTCACTATATACACTGTATTCAGGCTGTACTCAAACCCCCCTGGCTTCAAGTGGCTAGACCGAACTTCCCGGCTCGCAGATGTCTATCAAACGGCGAAGAATTATTCCCCAACTATCCTCCAGACCGTCAATTTCAATTAGCGTTAACCGTCTCTGGATAAATCCTCAGGGCTGTACATTCATGTATACCGAGTCTCGTGCCAAAGAGAATATTACCAAAGGCCAAAACTTTGGGACCTGGTTACGCCCATGACGTCTGCCTATATTTAGAACGCATTTAAACACACGCGTAACACGTGACTCGGACCAAAGCACACCGACCATTGCTTTACGCAATTTCGACGTTGCCTTTTCGCCAATGGCGGATTTTTACGTGCGAACCCACGCGGTGTCTTCTTCGCTAACCGGAAGCTGGAGAAAGGGGCGGGAGGGCGGTGGGTGAGGCGTCATTGCGAAATGCACTGGAGGACGTGGATGTGAAGTAATTGAGGGACGGGGAAGAGTGAGTGAACGGTGGGTCGGGGTATGTGGGAGGGCATGAGGGGGTGGATGCTAGGTTTCAGGGAAAAGCGACATTATGCTCGTGGTATACCGCGTCACTTCCGAATTACTACGGCAAAATCTCTCCGCGTATTTGCATTCCCCCGTGGGCCCCTTTACAGACTGAAATTAATTGCGTACTTGCGCGGCCAACAATGAAACATCGTTCCGCGAGCTCTGCTCTACATACTGATACTCCGGAGCAGTATTTCTTTTTTTTTGTATTTTACCGAGATACATGTATATAGTATATGTACTGGCTAAATCAAAGACACTTTTTGAAGTTTCTATATACATATGTCCGCTGTGTGTGGAAACGTGTAGCACTAGTGGGCGAACCGTTGTGACGCAGATTCCTCTTTGGTCCATTCGTATATATAGATACATATATGTACATGGAATTCATTTGATGAATTTGATAGACGCAATATTCACTGCTGTAAATCAAGTGCATCATTTACCTTTTTTTTTTTTATCCCCCAGTTGTTTTTTTTTTTGCTTTCCTTTAACGTTGCGAAAACGTGTTATGAGAAACGGTGGAAAACTATACTCTCTTCGCAGTAAGATTTCTATTCGTCCATTGGTGCTTTCTCGGGTTTATGGCACTTCGCCGTGCTTTTTGCTAAGGCCATTAGGAGAAGTAGAGTGTGGTACGGTGCTAGGTGGATATGGTAGCCGACGGGTGTCGGTTTTCCAGCTTCGTGGAAATACGTCATGGATTTTTCTATGCGACGGACAGCTTGCTGGATGGGCTAAGTCGACGTCGCGACTTCGAACAGGTGGACAGCTCTGTTTGGGTAAATCTACGGAAAGTGTCCTTCGTGTCAGATCAATTCTACGTCTGGTCTCTGTATCGTACAATGGGGACTGTAGTGTAGTCTTTATCGAGACTATATATAGTATATGGGACTTGTACGAATCCAGTGTGACGGTGATCGATGCAAATTTGAAATCGGTTGAGGTCGGTACGATACTTGGCGTCGTCGTACGATTTCGACGTCCATAAAGCTTCGACGACCTAATGCATGCTGTAGCTATAAAGCATCGGGCGGTACCCGAGCATAAACGTTAATATCATAAATAAATTTTATCTCCTACGATAAAGTGACAAATTGCGCTGTTTTTGCAGGCTGCTTGGGGAATGCGATTCTATATGAAATACGTAATGCTCTGTGAAACAGGTATTTCGGTTATGTACGATTGGTATCGGTAACAGTTTTTGCTTTATGCTTATGCAAATAGAGCCCTCGTAGGAGGGGTATAATAATAATATTTTATCATTGAATTCTAACATCGTGAGAGTATCATGAAGAGAAAGAACTTTGGAAAGGAGTTTCAATTTGGGGACGATCGTGATCAATTATTTTTTCCTTGAATTATTCTCCAGACCACCCCTATAGCGTCACCCTTCTCGTCCACCTCTGAATTTAATTCAGGGGTTCGTCTGCTTCCTCGCCATTTTCGCTGACTTGTTTTGGCCAATTAAATCCAGGCGACCCGACGAGATGTCGGAGTCTGATAAATGAAGGGCTCGACATAGCCGCGAAGAAGGAAGGGTGCGAATGAGACAGAGGGTAGCTGTAGGACGAAGGGTGAATACCGAAGGTCATAAGTTGAGAGACCATCTGAATATTGCAGGACTTCACGCATCCCCTCTTCCTTTCGCTCCCTTTGTCATACGTCAACAGGACCTTTGCCGCAGGATAGATTCATTTTCACCCTTAACGTATTTCCCTAAAGGGAACGTGTATCCTCCCTTTGGTCCAACTACATTAATTTCTCCAACCATCCCCTGTTCACCCCCTGCTCCAAAATTACATATATACCTCCCAATTGTTGTAGTACGACTGCAACAATTTTTTTTACAACATCAGCCGTACCAAGTGTCAGTACTGAAATTTTCATCCAGGGTGTCATCCGCCAATTGGTATCGTTCCGGTACGACACAGCATCCAACGTGGACCAACGTCGCTCGACGTAATCCCAACGTTTGATATCCCTTGGCTGACGTATTTCAACATCAGTCCTCCTCCTCCATGCGGCCAATAATCCCGAAGGATTTGTCCTACACATGTCCTGCCCGCGCGAACTGTTCTCCAAGCGTTCGATATCCGGCGAATCTGTAAGCGGAAGATGAATGTCACTTGGTGCGGTTACCTATGGTCCACGATATTCTCCAACCATCGTCCCTGTCCTCTCTCGCATATCCTCTCAGACATTTATCACCATTTAGCAGAACACCCCATTCTCGCACCTGCATAGACCTAGGTGAACCTCTGACCATGTGCACCTGAGGTCATTCAGTGAAATTCATCAGTTCCTGCAGACTGCACGAAAATTCTGATCGATCCTCCATGCTGATCCCTAGGCCAGGTCTATGTGCTGTACTGCATCTATATGGTATATACGTACCTACATAAATACCTACCTCCTTCCATACTTCGAGGAAATGGAAAACGACTGGCGGAAATTGCACTGGCTAATTGACGGACAAGTTGCGCGTGCGCTCGCGAAAGTCGTGATCGATCCAAGGATCGCGAGAGAGTTTCGCGGCTTCGTTTAAACTCCACCAATTTTCATGGTGGGAGCAGTTGGTATCAGCGTGTGTATAGCAGAGCGTGTAGTACAGGTGTTCGAATGGAGGAACAGCGAGACGCCACAGGAGATACTTGTATAGGTTAAATTTAATCTAGGATTAATATAAACAGTAGATACTCCAATTAACTGCAACCATTTACTTCGATTCTTCTTCTTCTTTTTTTTTTTCTTTATTTCGTTTGACAATTTTTACAAAATTTTATCCGTATTACTCCCTGACGCACGGCTCTTAATCCTCGTCCTGTCAAGGCTACCTTGGGACACACTGTCGTACGCAAAAGTACCAAAAAGCTTTTCCCGAGGCGCTTTTAATCCACGAACCTGCGACCAACCCCTAATCCCTTTTAAAACCTACCCTACGTTAAAAAGTGACGCTCCCTTATTTTTGGCGACAGTCGCGACTTCACGAAACGGGTTTTGTCGCCGAACTACGGTACCAATAAGCGTCACAGCATCCCTCTTTTCGTAATCAAACCATTTTTACTCAATTTTCTGAAATACCCTCGTCCCTTTTTATTTAACCACACGAGGGGTCGGAGCATCCCTTCACCCTCTCTCTTCTTCATCCCCTCTCGCTGAACTCCTGTCTCTCATAGCTCCTGGTTATATACAGTTTTTTTTTTCGCTTTATTTCTTCACCCTCCCCATGCCGACGAACGTCACCGCGAAATGCAATATTTCCACGGTACGTCCTGGAGACTACCAATCTTCGCGGAAGCAATAATAACACGGCGTGTCCCGTCCAGCTGTCCGACGGACGCCGACGTCGACGCCAGGGTGGTCATGGGGGATCGGGTAGCCGGTGGTGAATCTGCCAGCTGCACCCTTCCCAACGTCCTACCTATATACCTATCCTCGACTCTTGCTCCTTTTAGTCGTTGCGGTCGACTCGTAGTCTCTCATTCTCTTCCACCTATTTCTCCCTCCCTCTCTCTCTCTCTCTCTCTCGTTCTCTCTGTATTTAGCGCCGATATTTGCCTTGACAAAACGGAATCGCCTCCGCATGCCCAGCGTAGCAGCGGAGCTCTCCGTGTTTGAACTATAGTAATTTGAGGCAGGCTAATGAAAGTGCTGCGCAAACAGCGTCGCGACGCCCGACGTCAAAGCCAAAACCTCCACCCATCGCGGGACCACCTCCTAGTTATACCCTCGACGTCGACGTCGGTTCCGAAACTCTTTTGCGGTATTGGACGTTTACTATCGAATACCTGAATATGGCTACAGGTATATCCACGTATCTCTATGTCAACAACTTCAGACACTTGTCGGACCCTCGATAAATCTCTATCGACTAATCGAAAGAATCGTCCGACACAGTGTTCTGCTGAATCTTTTAGATACATTTTTTTTGTCCTTCCTTACGTCATTCTTCCCATCCTCGCAGCATTGATTCGTCCCAATTTACCAGAGTGATATACGGCTTCACCGACTGGACCCGACTACCAGCTGATCTTCTCCCTCCACGTAAACATACGTAGCCGCCAGGCTTAACCGGGTACAGTCGCGAAATTCAACCTACTCTAATTTATTACCAACGCGCCGGCTAAATTTAGGCCCAGCTGTACACATGCAAAACTGTACGTTCGTGCCTTCGGGGCATGGCCAATCAAACAATCGAAACTTCGTAAAGCACCGACATTATCCGCACTCAACTGCTCACATGCCCGACGCCCGGACGCCCGCGTTAACCCGCTAAGCCAACTTAATCGAAACGTACGCGCGTTTCCGGAGCTGCCGATATTATCCCACTTCTATTTTCGCCCACTTTACGAGAACGCGCTCGACCTCCGCTTCTTATTCACATCTTCGTTCTCACTCTATATCCATATACGTAGATATTTTCGTAGACTGTGACGTGATTTTTCGATTCACGGTCACAAAAGGGCCGTAGTTACCGATTAGATAACGTTCGCGATTGGCTAACCGACCACCGAGTCGTCACCCGGTGTAGAGGTTCTCGGCTCTCGACTAGTTCCGTCCGATGAGGTTAAGTTTTGTAGTGCTCTCCGAGACTGTTGCGCTACCGATTAGGGAAAAGATGCTCTCGCTATAGTTGAGGGAACGACTCGGGTAAGTGCGCTGTCGTTATTGGATAAAGGATCTCGACCAATCAGATTGATTTGTTTCCGAAAATGGCTGTTGTCAATGTTGTCAAGTCAGTCTGACTCGGGATACCTGGCCAGGTATCTTGGGCCCGTTCGCGCTACCGCGTTTAGAGTTTTTCTACCCATGTTTGCCTAGGCGGCACGTTAGGCTCTCGCTCGTGTATACAGTTCGCGTTATCGTGTAGTGATCCCGCGCGGTTTCTCGCAAAATCAAAGATACTAAAAGTGACTTGTCGCGTGTTTTCGGAGTGCATCTTGGTGCCAGTGGTGACCTGTTACGTGAGGGATGACCCTAGGAGAGTTCTTCGTTCCCGCGCGTTAGCTGTGCCTGCTCCGGTGAGTCGCACGATTTTATTACTTGGTGCTGGGATTTCGAATAGTCCGATAGCCATAGGCGTCGGGTTTCCCGTTTCGCTCCCGATCATATGTTCTGGACTCTCCTGTTTCTGGAGTTTGTCTGTTCGCGTTCCCGTCAAAGTAATTCTCGCTGGATTACACCATTTGCCGGTCTCTTACTCCAAACCCTCTCTATCACAACCTGCAGCCTGAGCGACCGTGCATTTGCGCAACCGTTCGCTCTCGTTCATGCATCCAGTTGCGTATGTCAGTTTTACGCGCCCCCAAAAATTGACGTTTTCTGTTGCGTTTGCCGATTTCACGCGTCCCCAAAGAGCGACGGATCTCGTTTCGTGGCTCTGTGTCGCTTTGCTGGAGACGAGGGCGACCCACCTCGTCTCCCAGGACATACCGGTTCCTCGGCACCGGTGAAACAAAAGCTGGCTGGCGCCCAGCCGTGGCTTGCGGATGCATGAACGAGAGTGGACGGCCGAAGGTGACGTTTTACCGATCCCGATCTCGCGTGGTTAGAAGATACGTCACAACACATAACCCGATGCCATGTATACCACATGTGGCAACTACGTTACCGTCTCCCTCGATCGTCGACGGATACGTTTCTCGCCGCGAAAGAACATTTGGGGTTTTCTTCTTTTTCTTTCTTACGAGTCGTTTAATCCTCTCGGCTATTCGATTGGCCGTGCGTAATAACCAGTGAAAAAAAATAGATCTGTTATTTCTGGAGTTTGTCTGCTTTCCCGTACCGTTACGTCAGCACGAAGGTCACCGGCATACCAGCAGTATATCTGTATATGTTAAAGAACGATAAGATGCCTTTCCTATAGATTGTCAATGGGTTAATTTTTCTATCTTTCTCACTCTCTCTCTCTCTCTCTCTCTCTCTCTAACTGCTATCTTCTCAACTCTTGCTTTATCTACTTTCGATGCAGATAAATATCTATTCCATCCCTTTACTGCCTTCCTCTCATCTGATGTATGAAGAGCTGGATAATCCGCGGATAGCGTGCTAATGCAAGTTTTGGCATGAACGCAAACACTTCTTCTTCATTTTTGCCAGTGCTGTGTATACATATATATATATATATATATGTATAGTGTAGTAAGGCCATAGTCGGCAGACGACGCTGCGCGTCTATGCGCATACTGGATTATCCACTAGGAGGATCCTGGGAAGGGCGTTAATCTCCGAGAACACTTTACCACCCCCACGCCCCCCTGCCACCCCTAAACTCCTCATCCTTACTGGATAACTATAACCTAATAAGGGTTTAGCAGTATTGCCCCCCGCGGCGACGAAGCTATGCGCGACACTTTCTCTCTCTCTCTTTCATTGGAGACCCACTTGCCAAGTGGTAATTTCAGCTAATGTTGGCACGCTGCTGTTGTGTTTCTTTTAAAGCCCGTTCGCGAAATACGAAATACTGTAAATTTATCGTGGCTCCATGGAAGATTAAATCGGGGAGTCCTGTATCTCGCGTTAAAGTGTCTGTCCACGAGGATTCTTGACTGGGATGGGTTGGGAGTAGTAGGGGGGGGCTGTTGGGAAAATAATGGTGCTTTTCACGTAGGTATGTGCACTGATAAAAAAATTATACTTCTATACTTTCAGCACGTGTGTACACACATTGCTTTCGAATAAGCAGAGATATCATTCAGAGTGTATACATGTATATATATATATATAGCTGTGTATAGTATACTGATACCCACGAGCACTGGAGCCATGTGGTGCTTAGCTTAGCTCCTCTCTGGTTTATTCAGTCGATAACGCCACGATATGAGGTGCCTCTGGTTTCGATGGTTTTGGCTGGTTTGACTGGTTCGATGGTTTCACTGGTCGACTGTCCAATCGCATAGCCGGTTTGACTGGCTGACTGACTTTCCGGCGTGCATGCATATATATATATATATGTCCTTTTATCGGAGAGCTGAATTCAGAAGGGCGAAAAAGCTATAGAGGATCTGGCGGGAGGACTTTTTGGAATTCGTACTTGCCTCTCTATGTGCTACGACCATTCACGGGGTTTAATCACGGTTGGCTTGGATCGTGGCTAAAGCCAAAGCTAGTAAAGAGAAACAAAAAGAATATGGCGCACGTAACGCTTAGGATAAGGACCTTACTCTAGCAGGTACGTATGTACCATCTACCGACGGGCAATTCGTCGCGAGTTTCGTATTAAAGGGACTCTGCGGTAGCTGTTTCTCATAGTAAAAGCCATTGTTCTTACAAAATAACTATCGGGTACATCTGGCGTCACGGTATCAAATCCGGCAGCCCCTGCGTGGCGTGACGTACGATCACGCGAGACACGTTCCATTACACGCCAACGATGTAGTTACACTCGGCAGCCCGTTAAACGTCCTGCACTTCGTTATACTTGTGACAATTATAATACAGCTGCTCGAACGGGAAATACGTAACGACTGATATTTCAGGCAAGCTAATTAGAGATTCGCTTTTGTATTATTTATTTATTTTTTATTTTTTTAATACTTTCTTTTCACAAATTTTCAATTCTACACCCTTAGGATTTTGTATGATTTTCTTTTTCTTTTTTTTTGTTTTGTTTTTTAAATCCTACACCAGATTTCATTCTCAACGACGTTTCGCTTTCTCGGGGCAGTTTTAAACTTTACGGCTCGGCCATAAAGATCCTGGGGTCCGATAATTATGCAAGCGAAATTGTAAAGCGTTATCGCGATTCGCGGTGACCCGTAGTCGGAGAACTTTCTTCTTTTTTTTTTTTAATCGCTACGACAGCTAGAAAAATATCGTATTTCAACCGACGTCAGGCTTTTTTGAGTTATTTCTTTTCAGGGTGTGTCATTCCTTTTTTTTATATATGTATAATACTCTATACAGCCGGATATTCTCTCTCCTGTCTATTTGCAATCAGGCACTGTCCGCCTAATTGGCGTTAGTTGTATCATTCGCGAAAATGCATTGGCTCGCACGATGCTTCTCGATGATTCATCATTAGGCACCAGGACGTTCAGAATGCGTGTCCAGGGACCATTGCGTGCTGGTTCACCAGGCACACCTCCGTATTGATAAATAGTGCTTATTAGCGTATTACGTCTCCGGGTTTCCATTCCCATTTGATCCAACCCCCCGCCCCTTAACCTCATCTGTTCCACGAGCCCTAAGCTAATCTCCCGAACGTTTCTTATCAGTGGTCATATCCCGAAGGAGTAGCATTGTAATGCATACACAACTGTATACCATCTATCTATATAGCGTATATAACTGAACCCTTGGGGGCTTCAGGACTTTCGCGTGCGCTAACTGAGCTGCTGGACAATGAGCTTCGAGATTTATACGGCAATTAGTGTCGTAACGATGACGCTTTCACCGGGATTTGCGTGAAATTGTCTTTTTCTTTTTTTTGTTTCTTCTCTCTTTTCCCTCATCCTCGTCCCTCAGATCAAACCGATTTCAGAAAACTTTATCCGGATTTTTTATTTTCGTCAACACCAAAGTCTGAGTGCACAGGGAAGGTACGGGGTGTAGACACCACTTCCACATTATCGTGCGTGTCCCGTGAACGTTATTTTATTTATTTTTTTTTGACTATCCTAACCCCCCCCCCCCACCACCCTTCCTGCATACGTGACGCATTCCGTGTCTTTTTATCGATTTTTCCTACGGGCACCTCATGCCGCAAAAATATTTCAGCCGCGTTTAAGCCTCTTTTAGTTTTTTTGTCCGATGATGGATGTTCGCACCCCTTGCCTCCTGTTCTCTTCTTCACGGTCACGTTATACCTATTGAGAAAATGGACACGGGTGGGGAGGGGAGGGGGGGGGGGGATGCTACACGTAACGATTCGCACGTACATACGACAGCCCGTGACAGCCTGACAGTACCTGCCAATCGCTCGCGGGCCGAATTCCTAGTTATTGATAGCCAATGGAGTTACTGACTAACCGGGTACTGGTTATAAGCGGTATGATCGATGTCACGCGTCGTGGCGCGTTCTAATTACGGTCGGGCTACCTGTAATTAGCCATTACGTTGAAGGGGGTTGGTATACCAGGGCAGTTACCTTGGTCTTAGTCTAGATTAGTGGTCACACTGGGCC
>JARPRG010000448.1:909939-920789 GCA_031001745.1 Hartigia nigra | reverse complement strand
TATATATATATATATCAACGTCTTAAATGTCTGCATAAAAGGGGTTGACGAAGAATCCATGGATCACTCTAATAGCCGTGATACCGTAGTTGTAGTGGTGGCAGTCTGTAAGTAGTCGGCCAAAGAAATTCGACCGGGGAAGAGGAGAGAGTGAGATACACTACCAAGAGAGGTTCCTAAGCGGATCCTGTATTTGACGCAGTTGTTAGCGACTGGTCGCGCGATGCGCGTCGGAAAAAGATTGCGAGCATCTATATAGTAGTAGCTACCCCTTGAGTTTGAAGAGGGTGAGAGAGAGTGGAATCTCCTGAAGAAGGGGATGCCGAGGGAGTTAAGGGAGGCCAGTCGGAGTGTAAGAAGGCGACTCGCGGAGACTTAAGAGGAGTGGTGGAGCGGAAGGATGGCGGTCGGTCTAGGGAGCGGGGATGAGATCAGAGTCAGGGGATGCAATGCTGGAAAGAGGGTAGGGCGAGAGGGTGGCTGTTGCTGTTGCGGCCACGGCATTACCTCCGCACCATTAACTCGCAAAACTTTCCGCTTGAATCTTGTTCTCGACTCGACTCCGCTCGCCTCCCTGTGCACGACCAAAAAGATCCCCATACTTTGCAAGTGCTACCAGACCACCCGACCCACCGACCCACCGACCCACCAGCCAGAATCGTGTATCTGACTCCATTTGGAAGTTATCAACATAAATAGTTGCTCTGTAAACGACTGTGGCGCTCTCTGGATTCTCCGATTTAAATGTTTTGTGCTTTTTCCCCATTAACGCCTTGGTGTTTCTACTACCCTATCTGCAGTATAAGTGCCTCAACGAAATCCTGCACGTGTTATTCTCTGGCAGGGGAGGCTGCCGGAGGGTTCTTATTGGGATCGGATGAATAAGGCGGGGGGTGGAGAAATGGGCGAGACACGAATTTTTACCTGAAACACAGAAATATCGGTTACGGGCAAATTTCAACGCGCGAGACTCGACATTCTTCTTGAAACTCGTGACTGGAATAATTCCGATTCTCCTGAACCCTCAGGTTTTCTACCCCGCACTTTTTTTTCTTTCGCTCCTCCCCCGTATCTCAACTTTTCTCTCGTCCTTTTTTTTTTTTTTTCTTCTTCTTGTTTATTCTTCTCTTTTACTCGGAGTTTCTTCTGTGTTTTGTCTTTTTTTTATTTATTTATTTTTTTTTTCTATCTACGTATCTCTCTCCCTCTGGCACTGGAAGCTGCGGAGTCTCTTTATACCTCGGTACTACCTACTCTTCGCAATCGAGGGGCCTGAATGCCACCCTCAGTCTCGCTGCGAAGGAAGATCCTCAGAGAGTTTCCAGGTCCCGAGTTAATCAACCATATGGAGCGTGATTATATTAGCGGGATTTTATCGAGTTTTCTCATAAGAGAGTTACCGCTCGAGAAATTCAATGTAGCCACGTTCTTCCATGTTATTGGTATCCCTGATCCGTACTAGCTACCAGTAGAATCGACGTCTGACGATGAACCAATCGAAAGGACCAGAATCAGCCATATCCGCACCCAACGAGTAACGCAGCAAAAATTCACTATAGAATTTCACAGTCATTAAAACCGCGTGAACTTAATTTCCAGAGGTTGCCACTACGTCCTTCCAGGTTTTACATTTTACGACGGTTAACACACAGGTCCCTTTCCTGTTTCACAGTTCACATAAAACCATGACCATCGATCGAACCCAATAAAAAAGCACCACCAAAACAACACACCTTAACCATACACAGCTCTCTACACAGTAGATACTGTATTCATGGTCGGAAAAAGTTCCCAAAAAAAAAAAATTCCCACGTACAGACACGTTAAAAAGATTTTTAAAAATTCAGGAAGGAGAAAAGAATAAAGACTACTACCTAGAACTTAAAAAAAAAAAAGAAAAAAGACTACCGGAAGCGAAGGTAAACGACGTGAGTCAGCCAAGCAAGGGTCGTTTCCGGCGTGACTACGCGCGGCCGCATACGAGTAGCACGCGGACCGCGAAACCGAGCACGGCCGCTCGGCCACTCCCAGCTATTATGCTATTTCTAATTAATTTACGGACTGAAAATGCTCTCCTCTCCACAGTGGTACCAACCGGCACCAGCGATAGGACTGCCTGGGTGCTGCTAGTGGTGGTTGGCGGTGGTGGCTGCTGCAAAACGAGAACACTGGCCAATTAACAATCCGAACATGACACCAGTGTCGAGTCGCGACCGTACCCAGTAGCTTCGAAGCTGCCGGGTCGGTGCGTATTTAAATTCCATTATTCATAATGCATGCGCTGTTTTTACTCGGAACTTCCTGCCGAATTAAACAGCCGCCGTGGATATCGTTCTTTACTTCGTTTTCATTCTGTTCTCTATTTTTTTTATTTACCTCCTCGCCCCTCCCTCCCTCCCTCACCCTACATACGCCAACAGAGCCTCTACTGTCAACGATTTAAACTTACGTTTCTACTCGTGCAAATTCTACCCGTCTTATGTTTTGCCGTCACAAGCCATTCGATCAGGATTTATATCCCGTTTTTACTATCTGCTACAGAACTAGACTCTATACATATTTAAATAAAAAGGCGAATCTCCAAACAGGCTCCATTAGTGCCACTTCTTTTTCATGTATTTAGACTTGATATATGTATGTCTATTACTAATCCAAGAATTCTCTCGTGCGATCAATCCCATGGTACAGGTATAACGTTTCAATGATTACGTATACATCGGATAATGGAGCAAGGGAACCAGGTGCCATTACGGAGCCGATTATCGGAGCAGTTACGTGAATTCTTCAGAGCCGTTTAGGTTCGAGCACTGTACGCGGATGCTTGAGAATTGTTCGGAGCTGCCGTGAGAACGGCTGAAATAACAATAAGTCGATCCGTGTAATGAGAAATCAATAGTACCGCATGTGTAAGCGATTTTCCTAAAATATACATAGGCGTCTAGTCCGCTTATGGATCGTCCCGCGGGTGAAATTTGCGAATTTTCGAATTTTGCATAAATTTCACGAAACTTTGTTGACGATAACTTTAGAACCATATCGTCTATGCATCAAGTGCATTGAGCATATACACAGGTATACACGGGCCTGGCTAACAGTGCAATTTTGCATTATCTCAAAGGACCCTTTAGTGCTTCCTGTTTTGGACTATTAAATGGATGCCTTTTGTCTAATGGTACATATACATTAATCCATATACTAATGGGAGTATATCCGATGGAATGAAACTGACCTATCCCAAGACGCGAAGCCGAATTCCAGCATGGGATATAAGTCCGACGGGAAATGAGCCTCGACGCCCTCACTACTTCCAATTAAAAGTTACGCCGCTGTTCAACCGGAGTTAATGAAGGAAATAGAGAAACTACAGTCCTGCTGGTTCTGAGCGTCCAGGCGTCCCTTATACCCCATCACCCCTTCTGTATAAAATCATCCCTTCAGGATACTCTATATTTCTGTATATGTATGCAGATACTACCTGCAGCTACTTCTGCCCTTACACTGGCTCTCGTATTTTCGCTCATTGATTTTCTTCCTTTTCTCTCTCTCTCTCTTTCTCTTCTCCGGCGCAGAGATTGCATTGCTTCTTGCGACTCGCTACTCGGCAAACTACTCTCAAAGAAAAACAAATGCATTAGACTCTGGCTGCTCTGGAATAGTCAGTGGGTGGATGGGGAAGGAGGAGGGTGTGGGTGGTAGGCGAGAAGAGGGAGGAGGTAATTGAAATAATATTACTTGCTTCGATTCTCTCGTGTAATCGAAATTTTAAAAGTATTCTTTATGGAGGGTTTGAAGGGAGGTGGATGGGTAACACGTGCATCTTTATATTAGAGAGAGAGAGAGAGAACTCAAGGGGACGGAGTGTGCGAATATACGTAAAGGCAAAAGGAAAATGTCCTCTTGTTGTCAGGTATAATTGCCGGGATAAATATTCAACAGCCAATCGTAATCGATGCCCGGTACTTGGGCATTGCCGGGAGAGACTGTCGACTCTGTAAAACTTTACGTCTGCACTGTACTTTACTCATACTACTGTTTCACAGTATGCCCGGTTTAGCAAAGCCACCCCTAGCTAAAACGAAGACTATCCGGCGACTGTCTAACTTCCGCGCTCACCCTCTGCCACCCTCGGATTTAATAGTCTAGCGATAAAGCTATTAGTCTTTATTAATTTGTAATTAGAGAATAAAAGTTTAACGCGCTGAAAATGGCTTTCGAACTTTCAGCAGCGCTCTCCACTTTCTCTCTGGACGCTCCTCCTTTCTCTTTCTCTATGACTTCGTCCTTCTCTTAGCTCCACGTATTATACTATATCCCGGCACGCGTTATCCTTCGTATTCACTCTTCCCCGTTTTATTTCAGCCAATGTCCGACCCAATATCGTCTAAATCTACTTCGATTTCCTAGACCGTTTCTGAAATTGAGCCCCAATGCCTTTTCTATTATCTAACAATATACTATCCTCCGGCCTCTAACTGAAGCTTCCTCGAGGGGAAAGTTCATCCAGCGAGGGGGTGGTTGGGGTGGTACTACTACTGCCGGTAGTTATATTCATTTAATATAGCTCGGCAGTAGTAACGGCCCGCGACATTCAGCCTCCGTCGGCAACCTCGTAGATGGAGAACAGACAGCGCCCGGGGCTCTCGACATCCTGTGAGGCCTTTTGTCGTGCTGCTGTCTTATTTACCTCTAGCCAATTGTACTGCCAGGCCATGTATCAAAGTAATATGGGGAATGTGTGCGACAGGGGTGCGGTAGGGGGTGGCTGCCTGGTATATACGGATGACTGGATGGCAGGTGGATGACTGACTGTATCGGGTGGGGGATTGGATGAGACGTTGCAACGTGAGCGACTTCAATCTAAAGGTATCTCGCAATGCACGCGACTATAAGCCATACATATGTACCCACCAGGTATACTCTCCCCCTCCCCATGTGTAACTTACATATCTACTGTGCATGTATTGCATAATTTTACTCTACGATGAACACTCCTTTGTCACGGTAAAGGAGCATTATTATTTGACTTGGTCACAATATATATTGTGCAACACGACAAACACTTTGTGTCCTATGAGAAATATTTCGGAATGAATAGATTCACCCGGTATACCTATGTTGCTTTTTGCATTTTTCAAATACGGAATGTACTGTCTGACTAGTACTGTCTATATACTACTTGACGCAGGGGATACTCGTTTGATGCGTCATACGTGCTCGCGAAACGTTTTGTGATGTTTTTCTTTGTTTCTTGGGATTTCTGGAAAGAACCTCGTACAGCCTATGGAATTCCTACGGATATTCTGTACGTCGTTATGTTTTAGTTTATGGATAAGAAAAAAAAAAAACAAATAATTGTGATTGGTAGCTGCGAATTTACCAGAATAAGGTACGGAATTGGAATAGGTATCGAGTGCATACTTTGACTCTATTCTGCAAATGGAAAATGGCCGGGCTATTTCGTTCGCAAAAAACCGATCAGAAGAGTCACTCGAGACACTTTAGTCGTCCACCCTTATAACAGTTGGTAGCAGTGGTATTGGTCTTGCACGAAAAAATTGTTAAGGTTGCGTTAAACCCGGGCAAATTTTACGTTAAAAGATGGAATTCTCGTGAAGGGTGCTCGATGCACGAGTAATCCAGCCCTGGAAAAAGATTGGAGTTCTTACTGTAGTGCAGGCTAAGGGCGTAGGAGGAGTGTTGCGGGGCGGGGTGGTATCTCTGATAAAATAGTAGAGAAGCTCGAGAATTCTTGAGGGGATGCAGAGGGATGGGTGGGGGGTGGAGGAGGGGTTGGAAATAGGAGAAAATGAAAGAGAAGAGGATATTGGTAAACACCGTGGACTCCTTCCATTCTCTACGTCTTCGCGGAGGATTATTCTATAATCCAAATACTATAAATACCTGGACGGCATCGTTCCGGAAAACTCATCCTTTTGGATAAGAGCTTTAAATAAATAGAACGGGAATGTTAGAGCGGAGGTTAAATTATTTTTGTATTTTTTATTTTATTTATTTGCATATCATTTATAATAAGGTACAGATGGTTTTATACATATGTTTATGTACTACGGTAGATGCTATCGAGAAAACTGAAGGAACGTGACTCGAATCTGTGCTTCTACGCTAACGCGACTACTTATCTGCGCTTCCCGAAGGCGAATCAATCATTCGGGAAACTTTATACGTCCCGCACTTCATATCGTGAGATCGAACGAAGATCGGGTTATCGTGCTTGGAATTTGATACTCGTCATCGGAGTTCTTGTTGGGCTTTTTTTTTTTTTAGAGCGATTTTCAGAAGATAGCTACCGTGTGTACCTCTTGGTATCGAAGAAAATCTGTAGGATGCTGTTTTCGTGTGTTTTTGGACCATAAAAAAGCAAATGACCAAGCAGCACTGTGAGACGTGTAAATAACGACATGCTCGAGACGAAGTGTTGTTTTTGGGTCAGTGGGCCAGAATGTGAATCTATAGGATAATTTTGCGATTCTTAGAGAGAAGGTAAAAAGGAGAGGCGTTTCGGTAGTAAATATTCGTAAAAGATAGCGCCATATTTTGAAAGGTCTAAGAAGACTCTCGAGAGCACGTACTCTTTTCCCTAGGTCGAAATTCCAAGCGTTTGGATGCTGCCGCTGCTGATGATGGTTTCTAGCAACGTAAAAATAACTTTCGCCTCTGAACTTAGATAATGTAGGTCCTCTTCGTCCTGGCCATTCTGGCCGTCCTGACCATCCTGCTATAATATACTCAGCCAGAGTCTCCACAAAGGCATCGCATTATTTAAAGCTCTTACCCCTATTCTTTGTCCTCGGTATTTCCCATTCCCGGCTTTTCGAGCTTATCGCTAATAATTCATTGCAGGACCAAACAAAGACCCATCGCTTGCGCCATTCTCAGAATCAACACGACCCCGGCGCTTCTGGTCATCCGTTTAGCTCATTCTCCTTTTCAGGGAAAATGAAAAGAGAGAGGGTTCCGTATTACAGAAAATTGTCTGACCATGTTTTCGACTCTTTCGCTACTCCGTCTACTCCATTGTTCCAAGTATTTTCCAACCTCAGTCGAATTCCTGAATTCGCTGCTGAAATTGTCTCAGCTATTTTCTTTACCGGAGGAGTTCAAGTATTCAGGGAGGTAATTCCGAGGGGACTGGCTTGCTGGCTGCATCGTTTCTGTAATTCGACCAAGCTGCTGAGGCACTCTCGATAACTCTGGAACGTGCGATGCATCGAATCTGTATATCGACCTGGACACGCATCTGTATGCAACTAGATAAACCTAGTTACGTGGCATAGGTACGTGTAGGTCTTTCATGATTATCAGGTGACCAGAAGATACCTATACTGTATATTTCAGGTACCGGGTCTAGAATTTCCTCGAGTCAAAGGACCCGCTTCAATGTCTCACGGTATATCCGATTAGATACTTAACGAGACGCGTCCTTCGCCTACGGGATACTCGCCTTTCCATGAGACGTTTTATTACCAAGATTATCCATGACGATAGTCTACCTTGTAATCCAGAGTCGTGAATTTCCTCCCTAGGATGTCGCAAAACGTCGAGCTCGTACGATGCATACCGAATGCTTCTTGATAAAAGTTAAAGAAGCGAAGAATATAGAGACGTGTATAAGGTATAGGATGAGGGCGAGGGGAAGGGTGACGATAGAGAGACAAGAAAAGGTCAAAAGAAAAAAACGAAAAAATTGACGAGGAGGATGGGTGTGGGGGGTCGTGGGAGGAAAAAATAAAACCCCTGCAGTGCTTTTATTGAGACAGAGTGCGTCAGTTCCGCTTGGGATTTGCGGCATGGAGTCGATTTGCGCTGGTAACTATATCGTGAGAGCAGAAAAATATCGTGTTCGATACTAGGTATGGAGAAGGAAAGAGACATTTTTGAATAATTTTTTTTTTTACCGTTCCCCACTGTACCAAAAAGTAGCGATTCTCTCGTGAGAATGCGATTTTCGTTAAGGTCGGTTCGATCGAGGTTATCCGAAAGGTCAGATTGAAAATTTGCCTGGCGGCTATCCTTCAGTCGATATCGCAATACGTAATGCAGCCGTGACACGGAAATACCATCGATCACGATAATTCATAATAATTGCAGGACCGGCGGGTGCCATTGACAAATGGCAAAGCGAACGGGAGGACGTTCGCGTCTGACGTGAATCTGGGGTAATATATTATATACGATAGGCAATAATTCCCAATTAACTTCCCGGGGCTGTATCGATAAGACGACCTTGATGCATAGGTATATATATTTTTTTATCATTTAGCCCCTCTATCCTTTACCCTCTACCTCGTACAACTCTTCCTCAATCTTTATTCCTCTACCCGTTCAATTCGCTCTGGCGTTTTCCCTGCGGTTCTTTCCGTAGCGTGAGAGGCCGTTTGAGCGAGCTGCGGAGCCGTAAAAAAGTACGCCCCGGGCGCTGAGCTCGCTTGCGTTAACCACCTCGACTTTGCCGCGCAGCTCTCGATGTTATCGCCGGTTAAATATTTGCCTTTTTTAGCCTGCTCGGGAATAATAAAAAAGTTTCGTCCCGACGTGCGCACGCGTGCCGCTTACTAATAAAAACTTCAAGAGATTCCAGAGTTTCTCGTATTCGTTGTGAGATCCCTAAGAAAGCTTCTAGGTGAATTTTCAAAATGCGATTATATATTCGTCTTGGATGAGTGAGCATCTATTTATTTTGTTTTTTTTTTTTACGCGGAGTAACGATTGCTCGTAAATGCGGGACGTTTGAAAAGTTCGAAAAGTCAGAAATGGGACGGGGCGAGAAGCGCAAAATTCGAATTTGTCATGACGATGAGATTTTGGAGTCGCTCCGTCGCGACGCTATGATAACCGTGGCGCACCTTCTGCACCATCTAATAGTAGTATACTCTAGCCAGAGTGGAGTGCAGGCAGAGAAAATCCAATTGGCAAATTCCTGGGCGTCACTGGACCGCGAAATGGGGCGGCGGGCGCGGCCGCAGCTACTTCCATCCCCTAGGGTAGTCGTAGTGCCGTTGGTGTTAGTGGCAGTGCTGCCAGCAGGACTGGCGATGGTGGTAGACCTGGTGAAGGTGCCCGAGGATGGTAGTAGTGATGCTGCACTGCTACTGGGTACTCTGGTATGGAGGTACGAGATGCGAGAAGGGCTTATAAATTGCATACGATAGCGCTAACCCCCGTTCCAATTCTCAACCTCCGCTTCCTGCCCACCTCCCACGTGTCCGACCAAGATTGCGCTTCAACCCTTCCAATTGATTTATTTAATACCGTGCTGTCCCCGAAAAAAAAGTAGAGCGTTCAACCTCCCCCGATATCCATTCCCATAGCTGCCACCAAGTGGAATGAAAAATATTCAAAGCGAATATCGGATCGAATATTCTATGACTTTTTTTTAAATTCATTTATTTCGCTCCGACTGAAGATTTAAATTTCTGTAAAATAACGTAACACCAATAATACCGGAGAGCCGAAAGATGCTGCGTGGGTCCAGAAACAGATGGCTGCTGATGAATCTTAGCCGGCTAGTGTCAAGGAGGACCTCGTAGTCTGGAAGAGATCGCAACTTGGTCTGGTTCCATCTGAAAGAGGCTTAAGAGGAACCTGCTGGCCAGATTGGGCTTTCTTGGCCCTTTACCAAAGAGGGAAAGCGTGCAAGAGGATAGGTGAAGTAGTTGGTGGTGAACTAGAGGACGAGGATGAGGATGAGGACTGGTAGCACATGGCCTCGTGTCTACATGCGCTGCCGGTGTCGTCAGGCCTTGCGGCTGCTGGATCGCGTATTTACTTACATTGAATCTCTGCCAACCTACAATTACCGGTTACCCATTCTTCCCCAAACTACCATCTTACAAGGGAAACCTCCATGCCAAATTCAGGAGGTTCCGGGATGCCTTGGAATCTGCATAAAGTCTTCTCCTTCGGTATGTAGGCTTCCTATCTACCTGGTTACCGATCCTTGGGAGTCTACTCGAATCCCTTAAGTATATCCGGTCTCATCACAAGGTTCTGTTTTAGTCCTGCTTCGATATGCTCCAGTGGTTCCTTTTACATCCCGAAGGTCTTAGGTATACAGGAGGAATCCCACATGGTTACCCCATACCCTTTCTTGTTGCTCCCATTCACTTGGGATGGCACTGTCGCCATAACCTGTGACCTTTTCTCTCTTTCTCTCTCTCTCTCTCTCTACCAAGAGCCGGGAGAGCCATTTTATTCCTGCAGACGCCTTACAGAATTTTAACGGCTCGTTCCAGATTTATTGACACCTGGAAGATACTCTCCGCAGCGGAAAGGCCGCTCTTAACAACTCATAAACTTGTCACGTCCTCTCCTATATGAACGCTTCGCTGACCTCAGTGGACTCTTCCTCCTTATGACGTCAGCCTTGAAAATTGAAACAAATATTTTACGAGAGGCAAAGTTACGACGACAATTAAAGAGACGAAGGTCTTTTCGAGGAATTATATCAGGTGTCACCCGATGAGACTGGTTATTAATATTTTATGAGGAAAAGAGAATCCAAGGATATTTTATGCGTGATGGATGCCTAAACTAACTTCTGAATCTAGTCCGTATACATTGTCGAAGCGTAGAATATTCTAAGAATAAATTTCTCCCGATTTTCCTTGGCGTAGCTCGAGGATGTTCCAGGATTTCTATTGGCGGAAGGTGCTGAGGGTTTCTCGTGCGAAATTGATAGAACATCGTAAACCCATTACGGCCAAGCCCGAATCAAATTATGAACAGATCCAGCGGACTTTACGAGGTGCAAGAAGCGAGCCAAAGAAATATAAGTAGTCTCCCTATCGAAGTCAGAGAGAAGAGAGATACGAGAGAGAGAGAGAGAGAGA
>JARPRG010000448.1:879706-904392 GCA_031001745.1 Hartigia nigra | reverse complement strand
GGTTGTAGGGTTGTAGGATTATAGCCGGTACTCGGAGCTAATGTAGAGCAACCCTGCAAGAGGGTCGAAGCAACTCGATGATAATTGTTTCGACGGTAGAGATAAAGAAGGAGATTTTTCATGATTTGCATAAAAGTTTTCCATGGCTCCTTAGAGGCCAAGTTTTCTTGGTTTATTTTTATCGAGGAAATTATTACGAACGTACCCTTCCCCTATTACTTTTCATACGCGTAATATGAATCGTGCAAACATTTTCTTTTTATACGGTACTGGTGTTGAGATTTTTGCGAATTTTTATCTAGTATTTTTCCCCGTGAAAACTCCATTCCTACGTATGCATATGGATACGTGTGGTAATAATAGGGCTTGTAGGGAAACAGAGTATATGGAGAAGCTATACCAGGGCCGTAGTAACGAAAGCGAATTAAAAAGCTCATAAATTCATATTATCACCGGTTTTACTCAATTTTCGCAAAACCTGTTACATAGCTTTTTATTAACACTAGCACCGGGATACCCGGGATACCAATGCCGACGCCCACCGTCGCCGTTACCACTATCACGACGAACGCCGTTTGCCGATATATAGAGAGTGTCAACCCATCCCCTCATACTCCACCCTTTCGCTCTGCTTCCTATCCACGTTTAATTGCACATTATAGGGGTGCGCTTCAGCGCCCGCGCGTAGCTATTGCATCGCGCGCAAACACTCGGATAAATATTCATAAATATTTGCAGCTTGGTATTGGGAAAACATTGCGCCGCTTTATGACGCGCTTATCGTCATTTCGTGAGAATCGACGTTCCTGGAAATTATTGCACTTCCGGTCATTTCTCCATTAAAACGCGTCGGGAAGGAAACGATCTGCCCGAAAGAATTACACGAGAATTTTACCTATTTTCACAATTTTTCTTTATTTCTTTGTCTTCTTCGTTCTCCCTTTCTCATCGCCCCTTCTCCTCCACTATATCTCTCTCTTTCCATCTTTATTACTTCCTATTCCATTCAGCCTCGTTCGCTCTCTCACCTTTTCCGCGAAATAAGAAACGTGCTTCGCGGCGTACCATTTATTTTCACCGATAAGGACCATCCCCCTCGCTATAGGGGTGACCCGTTTATCCAACCCTCGAAGACACCCCTAACACCCCTCCGCGCCTGAATCACGAGACCCGATTAAAGAAGCGAAGCTTTATTGATTTATATTGCCACTTGCATATTGTATTAGCATCTATATTATTTATAATTTACAGCTGCGACTTTGCAATGCTAATACACGATATATCTAACGCAGGTACAAGCTCAATTCTAACCTACTGAAACTTCAAGCAACTGTACCTACATTGTACCACATATACACAACACTGTATCGACATATGCAAATTTGCATTCATCCCTTCAAAATTCGTCAGTACCTAACTCCCTGAAAAGTATCCTAAATATTGTTTAGACATATAACCATACAATATACCCTCATCCAAACCCTTCTCTGTATCTATTAAATACATATTATCTCATCTCTATCTATTCAGTCTTCGCTCATCCCCCTGTCACCCCTTTCTATTACGTATCCCACATACCTGGCTACGCGTATCTCTAATGGGTACTATTCTCACATATGCCTATGTACGCGCAGGCAGGCATGTAACTAGACATGTAGACTCAGCCGAACCTGTATTTTCGCGGGAGTATCTCCCGCATATACGTGCAACCCGGTTTCGCCATTATCGGGAACAGTTAGCGCCACGGAACATAGTACTTTCGTATTGCACGTCGGTAATTCGCAGCAGCGATGATTGTAACGTAGTTATGTGCCACGTATGCCATTTGCGGTCGAATTGAATTATGTGCTAGGTATACCGACTGCCAGAGTTACAACGAGACCGCCGATGCGTTGCGCTGCGTTGCGTTGCGTTGCGTGCAGGAATATGTGCGTGCATAACACCCTTTCCCTCTATTATGATACTAGTATTGCCAGTAGGGCCGACACTAGTATTCTCGCTGGCTGATACTAGTACGGGGACATATAAGTATAATTACAATCCGCCGTAACGTCCGCAAAGTGGAGCTCTCCTCTGCGTCGTCAGGCACGCCAACGTTCTTTCTGTATTTTATTTTTCAACCCCCTTATTATTTCACGCGGAATCTTGAAGGGTGACGGAGAGAGGGTACCAGTAGGGGGTGGAAGTGTGAGAATAATTTTTTTTTTTTTCATTTTTGAAAGTTTATAGGGTTCTTTAATGAATGACCGCTTTTTATGAACTTTCTTAAGTCTTTGTTATCCTTGAAATGCTCCATTTTCTGGAAACGCGTGCCACTTTATCGTTGGAGTGTTCTTTCGTGTATTTTTTCCTTTTTTTTTTTCCTTTTCTTTTATGGCGAGTGCCAGATAGCTAGGCCACAGACAAGAAACCATTTGCATGTGCATAATTGAAGTAATTGGCTTCTTGTGTACCGATTAGTTACATCGGGCTTAGTTGGCACGCGAGCTCAATATGCAGTAAAGCAAAGCAAATGTGCTTTGGCGAAAGAGCGATTAAATTTTGCGGCTTTTAGTGCCTTAGGGTTTTGCAGGAGTTGTGCGAAATTCTATTATTGTTAAGATTGAAAGTTCTGACGGTCTGAGCAGGTGTTACGTTGTTGTTTAGTGAAATTTGGTAATCTTCTGTATTTTCAGAATTTCCTGGACGTAAATAGTTATATCTTTCTATGTACAATTGTCAATATATATATATATATATAAGAAGAGACCAGATACAAGTTCTGTGGGAAATTCCATCTGTGAAATAATTTTCTTCGTGTCACGTCTCTACCCCGCTGACCCCTTGTCAAGTCTTTCTTTCATTTTCCCTTAACCTCTCGTCATTCCCATCCAGCTTTCAGCTGATCTTCGGCGTAGCAGACGTCATTGTAGAAAATAAAGTTTCCTCCTGGCTCGAGGCTCTGATTAAAAGTTGGCCGATATTACGCGATAACGTCGCGACGCCCAGCCGTCTCTTTACTCAGCCAGCCGTGGACGAGGAAGCTTCTAAACGAATATTTCAGCATGTTCGCCATTCGGGAGCCAGACAGGGGTCTCCAAATGGTCTGTCCTAATTTCAAAAGGACTTTAAAGCAATCATATCCAATCTCGAATAACAACTCGAAATTCCACAAATCTGCCAATATCTTCATAACCTTATCGAATCGACTTTATTTTTGTCTGTTTCAGGTAAGCATATACACATTGGTATTTGCATCCAAAGAGAAGTCAAAGTATCAAGCCCTATAACCAGAAGCCATTATCCGGTAGGTGTAGTTTTCCATAGAGATCACAGCATTCCCAATCGGTTTATCATTTACGTGGTAAAGCAGACCTTGGAGAATACAAGGAAGGGTTCGGAAGGGTATGGGTCCCAATGGCGGTTAGATCGTTGCAACGTAGCACGAGCAACCCCTAGCTCCTGTGCCGACGGGGGTGGGTGCAACGGCTATGACAAAGTAAAGTATATTAAGCTCATCGGCATGCAGAGTTCGCTCCGGCCAGCTTAATACACGAACGACGTTCCCCAACCCCTTGGGCTGAAGTATCCTCCCACGGTATCTGCACGGCCGCGTGCCCCTTGCAACCCCTACAGCAACCTAGAGCAAGTACCTAACCCATCTCTCTACGGCGTACACTCTCCTAGCACCATCCTTGCCAGTTTTCCTGGCTCCTCTCGCCCCTTGGTGGCTGCCTCGGCCGTAGGTAGATACCTACCACAGGATACAATAATTCCCGTGGGGGGTCGTATCTCTTTCTCGTAACACAACGCGGCGAAAAAGCGGCCATGTCGTCCTGTGAATATTAATGAGCCTTGCGGGGGTTCACTGCGGCTGCTTGGTGACTCTCTTCGCATTTACGTCCGGCGCGTGGCTACTACCCCCTATTGGACAGTCGCAGAGATAATGCCTCTGAGGCTGCTGGACCTCTTTGATCTGCATTTCCAGAATGCACTTTGTCAGGGTGATGCCTTCAGTCTTGGTCGTGAGGTACGTCATGATAGGACAAGGGTGGTTGATTTCAAGAAATCATCCACTCTTTATACCCTCTTCGATGCTTTGGCGCTGCTTTAACGAGGTAACCATTATTGCACCCCGTGAAAAGCATTTCTCTCTGGGGTTATATATGGGGTAGGGTGGGTCATGGGAGTGTGTTCGTGTGTGTACGTGTAGAAGCTAATGCCGCACTGCATCATGGGAACGCGCAGACAATGGCGTCGAGCATACTCCATTAATACAAGGACCCCCTTTTACCAGTGGGTTGGCATCAGTCCGGGTTACACTTGGCTGAGTCTACGCCTATGTGATGTGTTACCCGTCAATCCGTGACGGATGGCAAGAAGAAAGTTTACCACCCCCTGCCGGTACCCACGGTTTCAACCTTCACCCTTTCACCCCCTGACTTCCTTCCATTCCTCAACCCTTATTCCTTACTGCCTGCTTCCTTTGCTTCCTATACCTACTGCTACCACCCCCATCCTCCAAAGCTCGGCCGAACTTTTAAGAGAAATGCGAAAGTTCGATAGAGAATGGATAGGGAAGAGTTATCTATCGATGCTGAGAAATATCTCTTCGGGTATCGCGGTTTACGGCGCCACGAGCCACGTATTGCTCGACTACTAGAATGCCCGGCCGAGCTTAAGCCGTCTCGACGACGGATCGCAAAGCCCGACGTGCGGCTCGGGAGGAAAGCACAAAATAGCTTGGAGGAAGAAATGGAGAAAAGAATAAGCAGTCATGGATATAGTGAATGATACCTACGCTACGTATTCCTGGAGTGCGATACCATGCAAGAGAAATATTCTTATCGCGATTTCTCTATCCAGGATGAGAATTCGGATCGGGTGAAGATGCACCAAGTGCACTCGCTTCCGCATCCTGACTCTTCCCGATGACCGATCGTCCTCTTACTTTCCTTCGGTACTCGGTTGATTCTTGTTCGTTTCCCTGAGGGATTTGTGGCATTTTTATTTTTTTTTTCTATCGTATATAACTTTTCAACATGGACTCTTCTCGCGCTCTACCACTTCATAACGATCTGCACTGCTCTGGTGGTTGGTACTCCCTGAATGGGTGACCGCTCCGTTGCTTCGTTGCATTTTTCTTTGCTGGCTGTCCGAAATTAATTGCCACTCCATTTTTATCGTTCGTTTATTTACTCGAGCCGCTCCCCACCACTTCCCCATTGTCTCTGGACAATTATTTCATAAATCAAGCCTTCGTCTCGCGGGACGCCTGGACGAGACAATGCTTTCTACTACGTGGACAGCGTCGTATATACTGCCGGTGTGTACGTGCCTTGATTAATCGAGGCCAACCTTGGTAAAAAGGATCAGAGAATACCCTTTGCAAAAAGAGCTGTGCCTACCGACTAGACTACTGCTACCCCTTTTTTCTCATTTTTACACTGAAGATACAGACCTCTTTTAGATCAAAATTCTAACTAGGAGATAAAGCATTATAGATAAAAAAAAAATGTTGGGCGATGCACAAGAGTCGTTAGAATTTTTCAATTTTTCTTTCGTGACTATGCACCATTCCCTTTGTCACCATTCTGATTTTAAGGCAGAAAATGGTCAAAAAGCTTTCTTGTTACTGCTACAAACACCGAAAGATCCGCTTTTTGGTGTGTTTCGATGCGTGGCGACGCTCTGGAACGTGTTAGAGATGCACGTAGAAAAATTTCGAGCGATTTTACGCTCGAGAAATAAAAACTGAAATTCCCGTGTCCAGCGCGTCGCAAAACTGGTTGCATCCCCATGTAACCTACCCCTCTATATCTAACACCTACTACCTAGTTGCCAGCACTCCTATTACAGAATCGCAGGAACCCTCTTCCAGCAGGCATATATGCATTGGCCCGGTTGTCTCGTTGTTGTTTTCACGACACCATTAAAACTGCAAGTTCGCTATGTCCAGCCTGGCTGGCAGCTCTGAGCATACCGAGTTCTCATAACGCGTTATGGTCGCGTCGCCGAGGGCTGATGTGTTTCCTGGGGTTACGATGTCTTTGTTCTGCGTGTTTGTGTTTCATGACAACATTGTATGAACCCGGAGTAACCAGTGGTCCAGAGTCCTGCTTGCATAATCATGAAGGCCTCTCTCTACCTAATATCACCAACGCCCGACCATTTTATTCCTACCCTATTCCACGTCTGTCTCACTTTCTCCATCCTATACAACCCTTACTCTATCTCTTTTAACTCCACCACCTCTGTGTAGTCTCATCCCGTCGGCATCTACCATTCGCCAGTTCTCTCATAGACATTAATTAAGGGCGGCGGCCAGAGCTTTAAATAAAAGATTTGAAAATTTGGCCAAGCTTCCAGCCTCCTCGTCCTGGTCCCTGTGTCCCTGATAGTAGCCTATAGCACGCGTGGACTCAACTTCACCAGGACCGGTACGTAGCGTACAAGAGCGAGAGAGAGAATTGCCACTCGAAAATGTCCACTTTTATTGCTGAGAGCTGCAAAGCTTAGCTTATACCACGTACACAATTAAGAGTCGACGCGATTGTCTGCGCTGGACGGTTTTTTGGTTTTCAAAGGATCCGCCCTGGAAAGCTGTCTCTCTCTTTTGTCTCTCCTGTCCTGGAAGTTCCAATGAGATGCAGGAGTGTCCTAGACAAAAGAGAAAATGGCATGGACAAAGGATAAAATGATGGAGGCAGCTGCCTAGGCTACGGGTGTAGACGGTAGACGAGACGCTTGAGAAGTGCCTCGGCTAGCTACTCCTTCAGGGACTCGACTTTGTTGGATTTATGGATTATAAAGAGTAGGAGCGACAGAGGAGAGTCTGCTCGTGACAAGGTGACAATGAACACGAGAAAGAAGTAAGCGCTAAAGCTGTTGTGGAGATGGATAATTTATACACCTCCACGAGGTGGTCGGGTGGAGTGGAGGTGTAGAAGGGTCTTCGTCAATCTTGTGCTATTCCTTATTCTATTTCCTCATTTCGTTCCAGCACGTAATAACTCTCTTTGAAAGCCACCCTATGTGCAGCGACGGCCACTGCTTTTACTCCCCTACAGAATTTCATAACAAACTTCCAGATAGTCGTAATCAGGAAGGACCTTTTTGCTTTGTTGCAAGGATATTTTTAATTTCGCGATAGGATAAAATCAGAGTGAATGCATGATAATATATCTGGCTCTTCTTACGTATATACGTAAATCTGAAAAAGTTCACGATCTTTTGAATCAAGTAGAATTCATGGAACGCGTAGTGCGTAGTTAGCGAAACCTTTTTGGCGAAAGCGTCTGAAGAAATTCTCTTGCCCGTTGGCAGTAAGGGAATGCGGAATGTCAGCGGTATAAGGGAGAAATAGCTAGAAGGTAGAGAGGAGGAGGTAGGTGGTTGGTAGGTCTGGTACCAAGAGTAGAATAGGGTGGCTAAGGGAGAACTGGGAGTAAAATTAGGTTTGCAAAGAAGTAAACATCAGCGGGGCTGTAGGTTTGCATAAACGGAAGGCGTTGCTCGCATGGGGTACGGGTGACAAATGCCGGCGCTCCACTCGTCCTCACAGGCGTCTTTCGCCGTCGCGGCACAACTTTCGCGAAAGTCTCTATGCCGTAGTCGGAGTTTGTTTTTGTGCCATTAGGGCCACTTTGTTCGGCTCTCGCAGGATTCCTCGAGCTATGGTAAATACCGCCGACGGTTACGTCGCAGACGCGCGCGTCTCTTTTCGAACGGATGGAATAAGGCGCACTTGAAATTCCCGCGTTAAAGTCACTCACCCGATTCTCCACTCGGCAATCCCTTTCTTCTCTCACCATCCCCCTCCCTTCCGTCATTCTCAAACACTCAGCACGTAAAAAGTCTACGTCGAAAGTTTTAATAAGAGGAGCTCGACGTCGAAGCTGCTTGATTCTCACAAGCCTCCCCCCCCCCCCCCACCTTTTCCTCTCTATGCCAGTTCTCTCTAATCTTCCGCGGCTATGATCTCACGGATCTCCTTCGAGTCCATAAGAGAAAGAGAGAGAGAGAGAGAGAGGCAGTCGAGAGAGATTGCTAGACTATTACAGTAGAGCTGTAGAGAGTTGGTTAGAATGAGGGTAGCGAACAACACAGTAAGGGGGTAGCAATGCTGATGATGGTGGTGGTGGTGGTGGCGGCGGCGGCAGAGCCTCTGCTGCTATTGCTGTTGTTGCTGCTATAGCAGAGACATGGAAACGTGGTTGGCGCGATGCTCAGTTGTTCGAGAGTTGTTTCGCCGAACAGGCATACGCTCCGCTAACCAAGACGGGCATACGGGGTGTACGGTAAATGCGCGCGGTAAGCTGTCATTAAAATGTTCCGCAAGATCGACTGCGCCCGAGGTCTGCGGCCGATGGTAATGCTCTGCTCTAGTCGTAAGGGCTAGAAGAGGGTTGGAGCTTGATGGACGTCGCATTGTGCTCGTAATGATGCATTCTACTTTTGTAATTCGTGTGCGACGGAGCGGTTATTACGCGCATTATTAAAATTACGTTTCAAGGAAAACCACATACCCATTGTTTTTCACTTTTCGCGGGTGGTAGCGGTGTACTTTGGCGAACCTTACGTCGCTTTGTGGTATTTTTATAATTTTTTTTTTCAAAGCTATATCTACTACCCTTGGTATTCTAATGACTATTCATGTTTCTCATACTTTGAGATTTATTTTCTTATCTGGGTTTTACGTGGTATCAAAGGTCGGCGGTGATAGGTTTATGTAGAGTACAATGATTTTGTGGGTTAGGTTCTTCGTGGGACCGTAGAAACGGGTACAGTACACAGGTCATCAACTTTGGCGTATGAGAGTAAAAGGAAAAGGGCGTCGTAGAGCCGTAAACCGCGTTTACCGGAATAGCTTACCGGAATGGCCGACGGTTGGTGGTAAGAGTGCGGTGGGTACACATACGTATCAGAGAAGGGGTGGGTCGAAGTGAGCGTGAGTAAAGGGTGGACGGAAGGGCCGTAGAAAAGCGTCGGGACGGATGAAAGAAAAGAAAAGTGATAGAGGTAAAAGCGAGCGAGGTCGTCAAGTGGCCAGCACGGTCGGCGCAACGGCCGTCCATTTTATTAGAGCATCTTTCAGCCTGGAATCTTATGTCGTTTGTCCACCAGCGGCTATTCACCCGTCGACCCTCGCCTCTCCACGCTTCCCGACCCATCGACCAATCTCGCCATTGCTTTCCTTGGTCCGACCCAGCTATGCTATACCCTTAGGTCACTTCGAGACCCAACCTCAACTTGGAAGATCTTGCAAAAGCCTGGCCAAGCTTTTCCTTCCACTCTGCACCTATATTCCTGGCCCGAAGGGAATCGCCATGTCCAAGTGCTGCATTCGCCTAATGCTCCGTATTTCCGTCGAATGGTTCTTCCACCCTGAAAATCACCCCACGATTGTCTACGTGGTCAAGGTCCATTCTTCTACTCCCTCCTCAAGAACGATCTTTGAATCAGAGTGTCTGGTTACAATACCAAAAGAAAGTTGGCACCCTCTTGTAGGAGGATACGACAGAATGGTCTGAGAAATTGTGAATCTCAAGCGAAGGAATGAAAATTTGGAATGCTGAGCGAATTCACGTTTCTGAGGTCGTCGGGGGCGAATACAATTTTTACGATTGTCAGTTGAAAAGACATTCGCGGAAACTCGAAGAATTTATTTTAAGGGATGATTAATGTCACCGTCGCACAGGATGGCAGGGGAAGGGAATAACGTGCACTGTCCTGGGATGGGATGGTTGACGCAGTGCGGGGGCGCACTCAGAGACTGCGCTGTTTTACTGTAATTAGGGGCATATTCTTCAGCTTTTTCTAAGGGGTGGCTCGCTGTGAGTGAACCCCTTTAGGTACATACTGAGTAACCCCCTCGCCTCGTACCAGCATACTGACAAGCTCCACATGTGTTGTAACGCGATGCTAAAAAGCGCACGTCTCGCCAAGCTGCTGTGCTTTACCCTCAGCTTTTGGAAATACCACTTCCGGGCTCTATTCAGTCTAGGGGTTGCCGGGAGTGCAGTCCTTCCGGCACCTAACCTCACCGCGATAGTTACCCTAGTCGTAACGTAAAGAGTATCATCCTCTTTAACTGTGTCAACACTGACACAAAATTACCAACGTAAGAGAAAAAAATATACCCCACCAGAGGACCTTCCAGTCTCGTTCACAGACACCAGAGTATACGCATTAGTTATAAACTACCTTTATAACCAACAGTCGAGAATACTAGTTGGTTTTCAGAAAACCCACCGACTCGCGTCCCTTCGTTTTCACATATGAACGTGTCTTTAACCAAGAGCTAAAGGCACGCTCTCGTGCGCACGACCCGACGCGAGTAGCAGATGCACTCCTGGGACATTGCTCAAATATTCCAAATGCGTCTGATGCACCCTTCTTGGTATACCCAGGGGCTATGGTTGCACGGGATAGATTACTTTGATAGAAACCAGAGGGAAACACTATGGATACTGTCTGTATATATGCGCATAGAAGATTTCAGCATAGACCACAACATTACCATAAAGCCCTGTGCCGCGGTTATGCATAAGCATAATTTTTCCAGTAGGGCGTAGCACAGCTTACGACCTACCTACAGGTCACCCTTCTCTCTAATTGTTCATGCGGCTAAACATTGCATAAATTCGCAATAAACCTCCGTAGCTTTGGACCATTCTGCCAACCTCCAAATTACCCCAGGAATTTCTCCTTGCACGGCAGATGTCGTCGTTCTGTCCTTCTCTGTCGTCAGCGTCGTCGCTTCGAATTTTGTCGGAATCGTAAACGACCGTCTTCTCGTGATAGAACGAAATATCGTTTGCGACGCATCTCCTTGTAAAACTTTACGTTCCACGATTACATCGTAATCCTCACGTCCATTTTCAATCATCTCCGTACTTTTTGCTACAGTGAAAAATTCTGCGGAATGCTGTAAAATAGCATGGGCTATTTACTACAAGCGAAAATAGGAACTTAATAGGAGTTTCTATGTCGACGGAAAAATAATGTATTTCCGTAAACATTCGTTTCCTGCTCTCTCTCTCTTACCTATATAGACGTGGTATGTTAAATACGTTCACGAAAAGAGCGACCAGTCGTTGGAGTGTCGACTTAATTGCTGCCGTTCGGCAATAAAGGCGAGTTCACACGTGAAGAATTCGTGGAAGTAAAGCGAGTGGAATGTTTGGAAGGTCGAGCCGTTAATATCCATTTTTTTTCCACGGAGGGGGTTATTCATTAAACCCTAGAAGGGTAGAGAGGCAGAGACGCTGCGGGTTGGCAAGAGAGTACGGTGGAGAGGGTGAGAAGGGTGGAGGAGGGTGCTTTCTTGGGGGATGTTTAACTTTTTTCTCAAGTTCATTAGGTGCTCCATTTTTCTCTACCCCTTTCCCACGACGTCCACGTCCTCATCCTCGTCTGCATCCTTTTTTCGTTCTTATACTTCTTCCTGAAGGGTGTAGCTTGCTGGCTAAGGGTGAGTTTTCACGGCGTCTTCCTATATAGGTACTCAACTACCTTCGCCCTATCTCTTTCTCTTCATCTTACCCAACTCTTTTCTACTCTCTCGCAAGAAGCAGAGCGTTCGTACTTTCTTTCAAGGTTCTTTCCCACTTTCTTAGATGTACTATCGTGCTTGAAAGATCTCCTCTAATGGTTGACTCCCTCGTAACGCGACCTTTATGACGGACGGCACATTATAGCCTGGCGCCATTCTGCGAATTAACTTAATTTGCCCGGCGTCGGACGTAACACGGAATCCTTAACTGATTGCGGAAGACCTTTTCCGGTGGGACCGATCGTCAACGTCACCCAAGGGACACAGTGAGGTCCTTTACCCTTTAGACAATACCATATCCTTCATCTCCTTCGATTTCACCCTCTTATTATCCCGACGGCCATCTTCTCTTTTTTATGTCCTTTGTCTAATTTCTTTTAAGAGCTCGACCCGAATTTACTATATCCCCACGACGTACCGGGGAATCCTGACGCTAATGCAATAATCCAGGCTTTGGCTCTCTCTCTCTCTCTCTCTCTCTCTCTCTCTCTATATATATATATATATATAGGACTAAAGATCTTGATCGCCCCTTATTACTCCTACCTTCTATATATACTCTGCTTGTCGAATACTCCCTCATTCATTGACACAGTTCGCAAAGTTGAAGGGGTGGGCGTCGCTGCCGTAGGGATTAAGCGGTATTGTCGGTAGAACGGATCCCAGACAAAAGAAAATCGCCCTTACAGCCCCCATGGCTCCCGTGGGCTGTGGACGGCCATGCACCCAGCACCAGGCGCCAGGGTACGCCACGTCTAAAATCCATTCTGTGCAATTAAGTCAAGAGTTGGGATATTAATATTCGCGGATGTACGTACAAAGCGGAACAATAATTCAACGCCAGCCGAGGCGCCGTACTGGGGTGGCCGTAGCGACCGTGGTCCGTCCCCCACCGCAGTTTCGGTAGGCAAACGTGAATTCAATTAGTTCCTATTTATTACCGTTTCTGACACGTTAATTTATATCACCAGAAGGCTCTTTCCTAATCTCCTTGTGAAACCTCGCTTTTCGCCTATTCTTAACTCTGCATCCCCCCCCCCCCCTCACGTTCCTCATCCCTTATCGCTCACTGCCAATTTTTTTTTTCCCCATCTCGTCCCCTTCAATATCACCAGAGTTTTCCCGAATATGACTAATACTGAAATCCTTCATTTTTCGACTGTCATGTTCGCCACTGCCGGCATCGATTTGCAGACGACCGGAAGTCAATGTTCCGCAGGGATTCCAATTTTACTCCGTGGATTCTCAGCGTTCTACCAGCCGTATATATACATTCTTTATGCATAGACGTCTATATCTATAGAGGTTCATGTAAAATCGACAAGCCGTTATTACGGGATGAGCTTCGACGTGATGGGAGCCAGCATCGTCAGGGGGGCATTTAATTATTCCACACTGAGGTTTAATATCGAAGGGGGCTGGGAGCCTGTCATACCAGGAACGTTCACACGTGTTCATGAGGTCCTCCCTCCTTTTCGACTTGCATGGTTCGGGGCTGAACTAGGTTATTAAATTTTCACGGTGGAGGCCAGTCTTAAATATCGATCCCCAAGAGCCACTCCAGAACGCTTCCTCTACTCCAGAAGACCTACTACTCACTGAATAGACCATCATCCAACCCAAACGCCCATTTCTCATATTCAGCATCTATGGCGATTCTATGCAAGTGTTCATATCCTCCTACCTCCCGACCGTGTCTCTGCACTGTCTATGTATATATATATATATATATATATATATATATATATATATCAACATTTTTGTAAACTTTATCGATAACTACGAAATTACTTTCTGACACGAAGACATTAATCTCTTTCATCTGGACAGTTCTCTTTCGCGACCCAGCAGCGCTCTTTCCCAAGATAAAAGTCTTCCGATATTATTCGGCTCAATAAGTATAGAATTTATTGAAAAAATTTGTATTTCATATTATACAAATTGTTATCCAACCACGTTGGTACAGGTTGTCCTAACCAGTTGATTTTTCGTTTAAAAATAAAAGTTCAGCCTCTTTCGTTAGATCTTGAATCTTTAGCTGCATCCGTTCGGAGCCTCAAAACGGTGCAGCTCTGAATGACAAGGAGGCAAGAGGGATGACAAGATGGAAGACCCAAAGTAAAACCCTCCTCTCATCCCTTCCATAAATGATAGTGGATAGGGGTTGCAGAGTACGAGAAACAGACTAGGCCACTAGGTGCCAAGCGGAGTTAAGCAGATTACGCTAATAAATCCCAGGGGCACACGTCCATCGGCCCGAATCTCCCTGAACTACGGATCTTGGCAGCCATTGCACTACCGGAAGAGCTACTACTTGGGTCATACGTGCTTCAGTCCACGTCACGTTTGTTAAAGAAATTCTGCACTCTTATACCTATTCTACAGCGTCGAGACACTGGAGCTCAGAGAATCTTGTTTTCCAAGAGATTCAGATACGTTCTACGTATTTGTATATCTTTTTCTCTTCCTCGCCCTTGCTTTTTTTTTTTTTGTAATACGAGTTAGAACGGCCTCTTGCCAAAATTATGAATACATCATACTTCCATTGGGAGCTTCGTAGCTCATGACTACGGCCATGGACTATCTCGACACAATAGAACGTTATCTTTGCCGTAAACATTAGCTTGGCTCTCGAAGCACGACGTTGCGTGATTCCAGTTTACAATAGGCAACGCGCTGTCATCCTCTGCCACGTACATATACCTCCCACGGTCATCTAGCATGCCACGCCATCGGCTAACTGTCAATCGATCGCTCGGATTAAGATAATTTCGTTATCGGACAGCAGGCCAGCCTCGGTCTCCATCAGACAACTAGGGCGGGTTTCCGATAGGCGATGTCCTGACGTAACGTTTCATTCGTGAGGTAAAAGATCCCTGTCGAATCGTCAAGTGAATCGTTTCTGCCTGTTAAATTTACCAAAGTGCCCGAGAATTCGAGTAGCTACGATATAATGTGGCTCTCGCAGGACGCCAGGACTAGACAAGCTGCTATCGAGGTAGGTCACTGGGAATTTTTGATTCACCGTCATCTTTTCTTTTATTTTATACTTTTTTACTTTATTCTTTGATTCGTGAAATTTATCGAATTCACGCATTTTTTTTTGCTGCGTGTATATTTAATAGAAATGCTCTTTGCTTTCTTTTTTTTTTTTTCTTTTTTACACGTCAATCATCGTCGTGGTGGTTGCTACATTTTTTTGGTATTAAGATAAAATTCTTGTTCCAAGTATCCTAGCGAAATTGACGAGAGGGTAGTTGATTTAAAGATGAAATTTTCTGCTAGTGAAAATTTTTATTTTTCAAGGGATCCTTCCCGCGCGAAGCAGCCTCTTAGAGTGACCTGATATAATTAGTGGACCACTCTCGAGAGAAAAGGCGATATATACCCCCCGCTCTCTCCTTAGAATGGACTCCAGCCACAGTTCAATTAAGGTTATCTAGCAAACCCTTGTACCAAAATGAGTTTTCAGCACCCTTGAACAGTACGGGTGGATGAAAGAATAAAATAAAATATTTTCAAAACACCCCCAGGGTTCTTTATCTCATTCGGAAAAGTACAAAATGACAGAATAAGGGATGTCAGGTTATAATACAAACGCTAATATAAAAGTCCGTGCAGTATCATCAGGAAATTCAAAGAGCCTTCGAGAATCCTATTTGAATTTATTTATATCCAAGGGGTAATCAGGGTGGAAGGAAAAGGTAGAAGAGGCAGGGGCGGGGGGGGAGGAGGGGTTTTTGCTAGTCGTAACGCGCATATGCTCGGTTTTAATAAAGTGGAAAATATGGTAACTACTATATTAGAGTTTCGCGCGGTATAAAATATTTCGGGATATTAAAAAATTCTCGTCGGCACGTACGGTGTCAGTTCGTAATAAGGGTAAATCCCCTGGGAAGGTAAATAAGGGCCGAGTCGAGGGGTTTGAGCTGGGACTCGCACCCTCTCGGTGTACATATACCTGGCGTACGCACAGACGCCCAAGGGTACCTAAACTTTAGACATTATAATAATTCGCAAAGTTGAGTCGTCAAGCCCTACTCCCGACCCCCCCCCCCCCCCCACCCTAGTATATTTTGCTATAGGCAAAACACTGTTACCGACAAGATCGTGAATTCTCAAGCGACACCCTACGAACTCCCTAAGTAATGGCTAATCGCATAAGACGCTAAAGCAGAAGGTAAAAGTGTCACGCGCATGCGTAGGGGTTGCTATGCTTAAAAGTATCTACATATATATATACCAGACATAACCGTACACTGAGCATATCCCGTAATAAGGATGACGAGCGCTAATTCGTAACCAGACCCAATGAAAATCATCCCCTGACGTCACTGCTCGTTAGTCACGAAACTACGGACGAGATCGAGGGTGAAATTTATGAGACGTGGAAATAAAAAGGCCGATTCGAGGAGCAGATAGAATCGTGAGAGAGGAAACAGCATCCCTCTCCCCCTTCATCCTTGGTCCATTTTTCCAAGCACACATTTCCCCTAGTTTCAGCTGAAAACGTATCCGGCTTTCGGATGGTCCCAGAGTCCACTGTGTTGGTGCTGTTGCTTTCTTTGTCTCTACTCTCTCTCCCTTTATATATTTTCACTCTCTCTCACACTCATCCTGCTTTACCCTCCTTCTCGACACATCCCATCCTATACCAGCCACTCACCCCCTCTGCCGCACTCCTTTATTTTCATTTTCCTCGTTGTTGTTTCTCTCTATATTTATCTAATAGCAACCCCCCCCCACCCTCCCTCCCTCTTCTCGGTTCTTCGCCAACATCCACTCTCTCTCTCTCTCTCTCTCTCTCCCACTTACTCACCCTCTTCTCGACTCTTTCTCTCACTCTGCATAGCCGGTTGCGCGCACTTTGCGCCTCCATTATACGGGCAGTTTCCTCTCCCACCCTAGCATGTCCTCGAAATAATTAAGAGTTCATTAAGCCGAGATTGATTGCTGTGTTTAGAGCCAGCTACCGCGCTGCTGCACATTCACCCTCTTTGCCTTTACGCGATACAACTACACACTGCGAGAATCCATGAATAGAGGGGTTGTTGTTTATCCAGATCGGCGCCATTTTTCGTATCTACGTACTGTGAGAGCTTTGAGCTATCTTGTATTCTTACGGTACAGGTACCACGGTATAGAGGTTTTCTAGAGACAATGACGTCATGTTTTATAATCTTCGAGGATAATGCACCTGAGCATTTACGATCATAATCGATTTATCTAGAGTTCCTGCTCGGCGAATTCATCCCCTATTCACCTTCTCACTCACTCCGGTGTATACCGTTCGAAAGATGCTTATTTGGTTCCACAAGAGGCCAGGAAGGCTGAAAATACGATATTCTTGTGGGATCGTATGTTAAGGTATCATCCCTTAAAGTACGCTGAGAAAATCTCTTTTACGATACGAATGACCACCATATTCTCGATTATGGTTCTCGTGCGAACGATGTCGTTCCCTGTTATGAAAATAACGGTCTGACGTTACCTACGTGAAGAAACGACCCACCCTTGTCTGACTATATATCGGCATACACCACTTGCGAATATATACATAGATCTAGCTGTGCAAGCAGAAGCGAACAGGCAACCAAGTAAGCAAGTCGGGGATAGGAGAATGCAGGCAAAAGTTTTCCACCCGAAGCCGAGTGAAAACGGCCTGCCACCCCCTTGCCACCCCTCTGAACCTCATACCGCCTCGCAAATTAACATAATAATAGGATATTATTTGTATCCCGAGATCTGAAGCATAAATGCAGGAGAACGTACGCGAGACGGATATTGCGAGAGGCTCTGCAACTTCTAAGGGACGATGCCACATTTGAATAATATGCTTCCATCCTTCTTCGCCAAGAGTCGACGTCACACGATCCATTTTACTCGTAGAGTGTTGCAGGCTCTCCAGCATGCTTAGGAGCATTCTAGATTTTTATATCGTTCAGTCGACCCGCAAATTTGTCATCCCTTATTTTACCTCGTCGATCATCCCTCTATGACTTACCCCTTTTCGTCCCCTAATCTTACAGATTCTAACGAAATCAGATACATTCCTTCATTCTGAGAATCTTCCTATTTCCCCTGTCACATCTGTGAGGGGAATATTATTTCAATATCGTGGGATAAAAGATGCAAGTTAATAAGCTCAGAGCCACTAAGGGGTGTGCGGAGAAGGGTGGAAAAAAAAGTTTTTTTTTTTTATCCAGGAAAAGTTTGACTCATTTTCCTCGAGGATGTCTCACCCTTGAATCTACCCTTATACTGCCCTAGTCTTTTCATCGATATAATGTAGGGGTGGTGCGAGGCGCTAGACTCTGAATACGGTCGAGCGTGCTGAACGATGTTTTTATAAGGGTCGTAATTTGCGAAAGAGATTTACTTTATCTATCCTACCTACCTACCCCTTCTCCTCCGTGCTACAGTATCACCACTACTGTACAAGACTAGCAGGATAACCATGAAATATTTTTTTTTTACTGCTGACATCGATACTAACCCTTTTGCCACATAACTATGCTGAGTAGGTATTTACTAGAGTGAGGAATTCTTGGCAAGCGATTGGTACCACTGCCGTATAACAGTTTGTGGTAGAAAAGAGGATTTTACGTAGTTCTGGTATAACTGCACTAAATTATTTTCAAAGTGGCAGTAATTCGATATATGCACCACAGTCCCGCAGTTATATTTCGCATTTTGAAGTTTACATGATTGCGTCAGTGGTAGCATATACATATATAGCGGCTATGAAATAGTTCTATATCTGAAAAAGTTTGAACTTCAGTTTCCACAGGGTGGCTAGGAAATTTTCGACCGAAAGCGTGGATGGTTAGTTAAAATTCACAGAAGAGTTTGGTGGTATCGTTGAGAATCGGATTTTTGCCGAAGTCCAAAAGTCCCCAGGATGACTCTCTGACGACGTCCCAAGTTAGACCCCCATTAAATGTTACATAATTTGTCGTGCTACGTAGTTCCTTCGTGATTGATATTACGATAGCAGCGCTGCTTCACGGTAGAGGACTCAAGGACGTTAAAGAGAGAGGACCATATGCCTATGAAACAGCGTAAGAGAAAGCAAGAGAGAATTTTGTAAAAGTATAAAGATTCACGTTAATCTAGGATAACAACGTAGGCACCATGAAGAGGTAAATTCCCTAGCAGGATTTCTCTTCGGGTTTTTCTTGAAAATCGCGTGGATCAGTGACCGCTATAAATGACGTCACTCTCAAAGATCGCGTCACCCTCTCCCCTCCATTTAGGATTTGCCCAATAATCGTGAAGGGTAGCGAACGCGAATATCGACTCCTGATCTAAAGTCCACCGAAGTCAAAAGGGGTGGGTTTTGTACTCGCAGAAAGAATCGAAAATCTCTTCGAAGAAGAATCGAACGGATAGTACCTATAGTAGAAGACTGACTCCCATTAAGGTTATTACTCGTAGTCTGGAGTAACAAGAACCGCCAGATTACCTCAAATCACCGCAGCCGATCCGCCTAGCAATCAGCCAGTCCGTTTTTCCCGTTCCTGTTGGATTCGCAGACTCTGTTCTCTCCTCTCTTTGTCTCTCTCTCTCTCTCTCTCTCTACCTCTTTACTGCACCTATACTATTCTCCATCCCTTTTTGTCTTCCTCCTCTCTTGTTCTATGGTCTCTCCTAAAGTTACGAAGAAAAAAGTCCGCCATTATCGAGCGTCGTCTGTAACGAACTTCAAATTGATGATTACGAGTAGGTACGAGGAGGAACCAATAGAAACGCCGCCATTGTCGGGCGCCTTTGAATTTTCTCACGAGCCGATTATCTCTTGATATACCATCGAATTTCACGGAACCATTCTACCCTGTCGCCAATCGAAATTCGATGGCCTTGCTGATCCAGTTGAATTCCCTTTGCAAATGTAGACGTTTCAAAAGTATCCTGGATATAGAAATCCTATACCTTATTTTTCTTTACCAGCTGCAAATTGGATTACCGAGCCAAACAGTTTCTCTGTATACGTATCACCGTGACTGCTACTATTTTTTTTTTTTTTAATATACATTCCTGACCCATGCAGACAGTCCGGAAATATAAAGATAGTCAGCAGTATTTGTAACAGACAGTACGCTTGGCGACAGTTCTCAGTCTCTAATAGAAAAGCATCAACTTCATGACTGTGCAGGAAGACCAAAGGCAGCCTTTGTTTCTGACTTATGGGTCATAACTGGAATACCCATTTAATTCCAAGAGAATTGTACCTGTGCCACTTTACACTCGTATCATCCATAGCTATAGCTATCCACGCAAACTTACGTAATCAGAAGCAATAGAAACGAAGCCGTTTATAATGAATTTATCGATGCCGTGAAAACCGGTCAAGCTTATCGTACGATCGGCCGACTTCACAGTAATCATTGTATCCGTTGTTGCTATTAGACTTTACGGATTTTCGTTTTTCATTAACCGTTATTCTGCTTCGTTAACGTCTGGATACAAATATTTATTATTAATTTGTCATTTTAAACAATTTTCTCTTTTTTTAATCTCACAAGAATTTCGTGTTTTTGGGAATATTTGCTATCTCATCGTGACTTCTCGGTTTCACGATCGGCCAGACGATGCAGAAAAAGAATAATAAGATATCTCAAGAATTCCTAGTGGAAGTCAGAGGTAGGGATGGAGGTCTGAAGAAGGTGAAGAGTGACGTGGGTGGTCGGAGGATAGTGTAGGTAGACGGTAGAAGGTACTGAGGTTACAGTGATAAATCACTCTCGATCCTAGGAAGATCTTTTCAGTTTCTTGTTAGAGGAAACGTCCTTATTCTATGGCTCAGGGATTTCAGGTTTGAACCTGACGATGAGATGCGCATCTGTAGTTCTTCCTACGTAACAAAACATTACAAGATTCAGATGACACCAGGGTAATCCTATTTGACTAACATGAGAGCTAACCGACTTGGCCCAGCATCATTTAGAATCAGGAGAGAGAGAGAGAGAGAGGACGAGATAAAACACACTACCTGGCAAACCAGTTTCCATTTAACTGTACTTATCAACTTTTCATATTGACATAGAGAGTTTAATTATAAGATTGCATAGAATTTGTATTTTTTAATTGTTGATGTTCTAAGAAAAAGAAAAAAAAAGTTTCTCTACTTTTGCTTTATTTACCATCTCTTAGAATTCCTGTTCATTTAACGTACGGCCATTTCGATATGTGTATTTTACATACGTGTATATATATATACACGTATGTTTTACATATGTGGATACTTTGACTATGAGGACTCGGACGAGTAACGATTTTCAATAGAGCCTGTGAATACTCTTATGTGTGCCACTCTGGACAGAAAACTCGGTGAGTGGACAACGCCGTATTGTCGGTTGGCGCGTTTTCTACTTTTACCGAAGCCTGGAAAACTTGTACTATGGAAACTAGGCGGAGGTTATTATTTGACAGTGAAGTCCGCGTGGTAGCCATTGCCGTGAGAGCAGCTGCGTCACCCGTTGCAACCGCTACACCTCGGGAACTTGATTCGGTGAATTGCATTATTCAAATTCGCCCTTAGTGGTTTCTGAAAAAAATAAATTTCCCAGAACCACTAAAAATCGAACGAAAGTCTATCTAAAAATCGGTACCAGTACGAAGAGAGATGACGATACGATAAGGGTACGGATAAGATTGATAAGTTGACTGCTGCTGTCCAGTTGAGGAAATATTGCAGAATAAATACCGGATGGGAATTTTTAATTGTGACGAATTCATTGCTAGCCGGTTATGTAAATGAGAGGGGGAATTAATTAAGATAGGGGGAAAAGTTGCGTGGGTATGGGAGGAAGGAACTTGGAAAAAAAAAACCTGGAATTGCAAACAGCCGTTGCAGCACTCGTATAGTTGGCTGCTAATGATACGGAGAAAGCTGCAGGCGATGCTTACACGCGAGTCCCGTGAACGTTTCATTTTCTCGGGATTAAGTAACCGCCATAGTCATTACGCACATATGCGGTCGCTATTAACGATTTAATTAGCGTAAGTTTTCATTTGTAGGATTATGCGGCGTCCCGAGCGAAAAACTTGTCTCTTCCTTTGTCCTATGGTTGGCTCTGTTATTTCATGTATTTATCAGTAAGAGAGGTTGACGATGGTGGGGATGGAGGTAGACCATGTCCTGGAGCCATTCTACGGATTAAGAGGAATCCATAACAATTAACCGTAAACCAAGAGCATATATCGGGTATCCTTTAAATAACACATAAGAAACATGGGTCAGCCAGGATCATTTGTCAGGATAAAAAAGGGCAATTGGATCCGTAGGGAGTGAAGAAAATGGCCACAGAGGGCCATCGGTTGATCTGGGTATTTTTACTGTCTTTTTTTTAAGGTTACTCAGACTTTCCTCTTTCTTCTGTCGACTTTATCAGGGAAGGGTCCAAAGATCGCGATACATATACACAGGTCGTTCTTCGAAGGAACCACTTTTTAGCACTTATGCAATTTTCAAGGATTTACTCGCGTGTTTTGGATAACACTTCGTTTTCTGGTTAGGTTAGGTAAGACGACCTGGTACAGCGGGACGAATCAAATAGACTTGAGACTTTAGTCGACAAAAACATTTTCCGAGAACGACGTCACGTTCGGTACGTCTGACAGTAGACGTGCCCGCGACACCAGTGTCAATGGAGGGGTAGAGGGAGGGACCAACCCCTCTCGAACTATTTATTCCGGCACAAATCGCATTACCAACTCCAACTGCAAAATTGACTTGGCCAACTTTTACGGCGCCTCTCCCGAACCTTCTTGGATAACTGGCCTTCCCTATCATCCCTCCTCTTTCACATCTACTGACAGTCAACCTATCCCCACTTGGATTCTTTCTCTCTTTTAGCCACGCCGTCCCTTCTTCGTGCCACGTCCTATCTACCTCCTACTTTCAACTTTGACTTGTACGAGGGTTTACCAAACTCAGTTTAAAAAGAACTGTTTCTGCCGAAGACACATCTTGCGGGATGCGGGAATCCTCGTCGATATAAAATCGTCCGAGCTTCCGAGGAAAATGGCAGTTCGGAAGTTAAAATCGTTGAGAATAACGAATGTCGACATCTCCCTGGCTTTTTATTTGACTAACATTTTTTTTGGGATCTTTTTATTTTTCACCTCGAATTCCCACGCTGTGAGATCAGTACGAAAGTTGGATACGAATTTCAATTAGAAACCAGTCGGTACGTGAAGCTGATGAATTATGAGAATTTTAGGTTAGATTGGAGATTGATAAAAAATTACTTTCTTACTGGGGTTTCTAATCACATGGGATATTATTATGGTGAAACTTTCTAATTCTGATTATTATTATTTTGCTCCAGTCTATTTTTTATCTCGAACACTCGACAGGTTAGCGTATTTATCTTGTCGCTATGTTTCCTTCAATCATTATTATTCCACTCTTTAAGAATGCCGCAATACTAGAATTCGCGCAACGCGTGAATAATGTTTACGAACATACTCGTTGCCGCAATAGCTCAGTTTTTCATCGACCTAAACGTACCTAAGGAAGTAGGGACACGCGAAACCACTGTAGCCATTTGCATGGCATTATATCCTCCACAGAATGATATATAATGATATATCAGGTATCGGCATTATATCTTTTTTTATTTACGACATACATTCTATTCATACCCAAAAAACCATTATGACTTTAATAATATATTACGTATCGAGTATCCTTTAAGAATTCCATGAAATCCTTCGGATCTTAACAATCCGAAAAATGACTTAAATTTTCGACTCGAAGTAACTCTTCGGACTAACCAGCAATCCCAAATTTCAAGATCCAAAAAAATATCTCAAAGTATCGATCTAAATAATTCATTAAAAAACCAGAGTCTATCAGTACTTAATATTAAAATTGAAATTAGCCGCCCATTTCTCTTGTCGTTTGGTATAATCGTGATTCGCAGCGGTTGATTAATCGCCCGTAAAGTTCCAGGCAACAGCAGTCAGTATAGCCAACTGCATATACAGAGTAAAGCGCATAATGCAATTCAAAGCGGTCGCAAGGGGACCGCAAAGAAATGGGATTCCATTCGCAGCGAAAAAGCAAAACCGCTTATGGCTGCGTTGCGTGTTCGCCGCAATGAGCCTCGGATAGTCGGCCTTAATTCTTACTTGATTATTTCTGAAGGGATTCGACTCGGACTAGCGACCACTTCAACTTGTACTTCCACCTCCTCCTGCTCTACCCGCTTCTTTCATTGCTGTGATCAAGACTTCTCGATTTCCACTGCCACGCGAACCTACATGCTTTACCGAACACGTGTAAACAGATTATAAAAAATGAACGTGCTATCTTGTTCACGGATACGTGACCATACAGTGCGTGATCCAGTTCACCGCGTCACTGCCGCAATACACCTACTACGTATCCACGTACGTTCTCAATGCCGCGACAACATTCCAGCGACTTTCCTTCTGGTACATAAATATCATTGGGAATTGATTGGATAATCGATAAACGGCGATACGCCAAATCACCTTCATGGTCCATTGAAGTACCTTCACCTACATCATTCTCAACCTGCCGCACGTTCTTTTTTTTTTACATTTCTATCGAAATTCCTTATGATGTATCGCTGCGATATTTATATTTCCTGATTGCAGTGTTATCAATTCTAGTTTCGTGGCACAATTACATGCTTGTTTTGCGCACTCGATTGATGGGGACGTCGGTGCGTGCGGTTCCTATAGATTGTATTTGTAGGTGAGCTCGTTTTGGCAGATTTATTGATCCAAACCCTGCGGCTTCGATTCGAACGATTTCCGGCCGTGTAAATAATTAGTTTCCTCAGGGAATCATTTGTCTCTCGGCACAACGGCTGTACAACGTGGATCGTCTTTCTCTCCTAGGAGAATCTATAAACGTGTTTGGCATACCTAGCCACTGTAGTCTCCATCGTGTTTTCATCTATAGCTATCTAAGATACACCCATGCATATATATATATATATATATATATATATATCTATAAGGTGGGCTTTCTAGATAGGTGCTATATCCAGCTTAGTACATATATATATATATACGCAACTCTAAGTTTGCCGGAATTTCTTGCATTGAAATACCCGTCACATCGCGATTGTGTAGCGAATCATAACGCGCAATAGACCGTCTGGCATCGGTC
>JARPRG010000448.1:869015-879606 GCA_031001745.1 Hartigia nigra | reverse complement strand
TTTCTTGCATTGAAATACCCGTCACATCGCGATTGTGTAGCGAATCATAACGCGCAATAGACCGTCTGGCATCGGTCCAGTTGAAGGTGAACTGGACCTTTCGATTAGCATAAATGGGAAAGTCTGATGCTGTCCGTATAATAGTAGCTTTCAGGCTGGTGCACAGTGATATTATTGAAAATTCCCACGCACCGCAATGCAGTTGCGTTGAGGCGCCCACGTGAGATAAGAAGTGGGAGCAGAGAGTTCAGTAGGCGTTGAGCCTGGTAACGGGATTCAAGTCTGATCTTTGGATCAATAAGAGTAAGGAGTACGTGGTTACAGTGGTTACGATGAATCTGGTTATAGTGTGTTACGTGATCCTGAACCTGCTGCTGGGAATAAAAGGATCAAGATCAGGGCTCGAAGTGGTGTACCAGTGGAAATACCTGGACTGGGTCTGGCCCAATGTGCTATTGACAGGAAAAGAGTATATACTGGGTAACGCGTTTACACAGGACGTTGACGTTGACAGGACTGGTCGTGTGTTTGTGACGAGTCCACAATGGTTGGATGGTGTTCCCATTGTTCTGTCAATTATTACCAATGCCAATGGTCCTGGTGGTCCACTTCTGTCACCTTATCCAGACTGGAGCTGGCATAAACCTTACGACTGCGACAGTCTAGTGTCTGTTTATAGAATAGCGGTAAATATTTGTATAATGATTTTGTTTTTTTTTTTCATTTTTAAAAAATAAGAAAAATTCAGATTCAGACTTTTCTGTGAATTTAGATCGACGAATGCGATCGTCTATGGGTCGTAGATACTGGAAGGATCAAGGGAATGGCTGTGTGTCCTACGAAGATCTTGATCTTTGATCTGAGAAATGATCGACTGATTCATAAATATATTGTACCTCAGAGTCAAAGCTTGAATGGGAAGGCTGCTCTCGTTACTCCTATTGTTGATGTCGGAGTTACGTGTATAGACTCTTATCTCTATATTGCTGATGTCGATCAAAATGGTCTTGTCATTTACGATCTTCGCAACAATTATTCATGGAGATTAAACAACACTCCGAGTAACGCATTCGGGCCTGACCAGGACGCCATGAATATCACTATCGCAGGAGAATCCTTCAACCTGACCGACGGCACTTTGGGATTGTCCTTGTCACCAGCAGGATTTTACGAGCGCAGGTATACAGAAGTCGTTGGGACGTTTAAACGAGATCGTTTCGTGTCTAGGGCCTACGTGACCTTTCATGAGATCTAGGATAGTGTAATTCACTTCTTTTTTTTTGGTTACTCTTGTTTTTGCATATGGTGTCGTTATATGGAATGGAATTTGTAAAAGGCAATGAATTTTTTCATGATCTTAAATTTGGCCTTATAATCCTGATCACCTTGAATTTTGTCTGGTGAACGGAACACGTTAGGTACATGGTACCATTTAGATCATTAACCCAGATACGAGAGACGTAAACAAGTAAATTTATGACTTTACATGATTTTTTTAAATAGCCACTCGTGAAGTTTCGATCGTCACGTATTAAAATCATTCTCACGTGATACGTATGCGGAACGTTACTATGTATACAGGTTGTTTCAATTTTGAAAAAAAAAAATCGATATTTTAGATTCCTCTACTTCAATTCCTTGGCCAGCTACTACCAGAAATTCGCTGACGTCAATTCGCTGAAACTGACTGATACTTTTGGTGAACCAGTGATCTTCCAATCGAATTATAGACGTCCGAGTCAAGCTGGAGTTCAGGCTACTTCCAGAAGAGGCGTTCTGTTCTTTCAGTTGGTACAACTGACTGCCATTGCTTGTTGGGATATCGAGAAACCTTTTACTCCGGATAATATAGTTATACTGGCACAAGACGTAGTGAATTTACAGTACGTCAGTGGTATCAAGGTAATTACGAACTCCTTTGGCCAAGAGGAACTCTGGTTCAATACCAACAGACTACAGAAGACGATAAACATGACCCTGCGGCCGACGGAGATCAACTTCCGGATAATTCGTGGATACGTAGACGATATAATTCGTGGAACTAGATGCGAGCCGAGTGGACGAAGAGGTCGATTACCCAATCCAGCTACCTGGCACAGGATATAATTCACAAGATTTCCTAGAACCAAATAAATCACTAGATTCATCCTGAACCGAGAGTGGAAGAAGCTGAGGATGAAGTTTTCAAAACCACACATCACGATAGAGTGTCATGATTATTTTATAAGAAAAAAAGGAAGGAGGACTGTTATGTATTTTAAAAATGAATTTAAAAAATTTCATACGGATTATTGTTATGGTTATTTCCGAGTGTGACGTCGCTGCGTTAAATCTCCGTCGAGGGGAAGTCTGGCTGATATCGTTTTTCTCATGTAAAACTAACAGGGTGCAGCTAAAACCAGAGGATCGGGGTTTCCGTAGATGGTAGATGGACCAGAATGGCGGCGGAAGAGGAAAATGGTAGATCTGCCAGTGACAGCCGGCATGTAGCAATTTAGTTAACCGTTTCATTGCTGCCTTTCGAAATGTAACGATGAAGTCTGTAGTTGACAGGCGTGTTGCTGCGAGCTCGAATGTTTCAGTTGGTGTTTCAATTCAGGATCAGAACTTGTAGAATGATTGCCATAGAGATCTTCGAGTTCTTCCTGAAGTCTGAGAATATTTCGTGCCCTGGATTTACTCGAATGATCTCTTTTTGTCTTCCCCCTTAGTCTACCCTCTCTCTCTCTCTTCCTTTCTCTCGATGATCATAGAACGATATAAATCGTTTGGAAATGGTTGATGTTGGCAGAACTTGCCGTCTTTGGATTCTGTGATTCTGTGCCAAGGGACTGTCAGTGTAATTCTATATAGGTAGTTGGGTTCAAAAATATTACAAGATTCGTGTCAGCCACATCTCTTCTTTCCGCGCAATTCCGCGTGTGAGTAATGGCGGCATATTCATGGTAGGCCCTCCCCAAAATCTCTGGCAGTTAACCTCAGGCATCCAGGGGTTCCGTTTACCACCCTTACCCGCACCTACCCACCCATCCAAACCACCCTCCATCGCTCCTAAACTCACTCTGTGTATATGGGGCTCACCCCTAGTGGTCGCGATAAAATACAGCCGCCCTTAAATTTTGCCAACTGTAATATCGCCCCGTCGGCCTCGTTAAAGGACGCGAACGAGGAGCGCCGCGAATTTACTGACAAATTGCGCACCGATTAGTTACACGCGCTCGAGGAAACGTTTTCGCTGATATTTACGTCGGACTATAATTAAATGAGAGAGTCGCCGGACGTCGCGACGTCTACGAGTCCACCGGCAATCTCGGTCACGTGCAATTTTTAACGTGTATTTTCTTCGGACTTGTGGCTTTTACACGGTTCACTCCCCGAAAGCTCCGCCTTCGCTCGCTATACGACTTGATTCTTCTTTATTTGAAATCCACACAAAACACGATACACTCTGACGTCCCTTTAATGAAATGACGCAACTCAACTGACTGTCTCTTCTGTCGTCCACTATTCTACCCTAAAAAGGAAAATAAGAGAAAAAAATAGGCACCCGTTCGAATTAACGCTTCTATGTGGGAGAATCATAAGGCGCAGAAGAGTTTTTCCTCGAGACGCTCAAATCAAGTAATTTATAGAGGAACATGGTCATGGAATAAGGAGCCAGCAGACTAGGAGAATATTTAGACGTAATAAAAGACATGTGTATATATAGTAAAGAGTAAATAGCAGTAGTTGAAAATATAAGAGAAAATGACTCAGCGTATATATTCGCATCTCCACATATCGCAATGAGCTACTCGCCCAGCAGTATTTTGAAATTACATAGTTAGATACGTTTAACGTTATAGGAAGAAGTCTTTTGCAGTCTGAGTATCCCGCAGCCCCACGCCTGGTGGACCCACCATGAAAAGATCTCAAATCGTTTTACGAGGGTAGTTTTAAAACAACTTTACGAGTACCGCGCGGAATTTCGAAATAAATTTGCATCAGTTTTACTGCCCCTAATATACATAACTACCAGTGTTTGGCACTGATACCCGACCAGAGTGGAATCGCAACCGCGTTCTAGCGCTAGTGGAATTTTGTAATACACTGCCTTCCGGAAAGAAGAAAAATATACACTCCCCAAAACAGTTACCCACGTACTTATGAGATTTTCACCGCGGGATACGAAGCAGCATCCATTTGCTCTAAGAGTAAAAAAAAAAAAAAACAAATCTTACCGCAGCGCCATCTTCTTATCCTTCATATTCTCACAGCTATCGTTTCCACGTTTATTCCTCTTATTCATAGTTATCCTTTATTCATCATTCTCGCATCATCGTTCTCTGTAATTCATAGAACAACCCAGTTGACAGTGGCCGGACTCATGGAGCACATAAACACACAGCATCCCATGCAGCGTGCATGCTACCAGCCATGGACCAACCTGCACGCATTGCGGTTGTCAGCTCTAGTCAACGTGTAATTTACTAGCCCGGTGTTGGCTGCATCAAGCCATACCGGAGAAGCTTCTGACAGTACCACGCAAATCCTGCACTATGTACCCAGCATCCATTTCGTACACAGTGTACTATACCGTGTACCGAGTACGTTAGGTATACTGTACAGCGAAACACTAGAGGAACACGGTATAGTCAGAGAATGGACACTTGGACACCCGGCCAACCACAAGACCGCAACAAGCCGTACGACAATGTCTCTAGGTTGAACTTTGGAAAACTTTCCACGATGTATCTCGGCTGTCCGTTGATTGTCGTGATTGCGTGGCTGGTATTTTGACATTTTGAGACGATGACGTGGGAGGAGCTTTTCAAAGGAGCTTTTCTTCGTAAAATCAGCTTCGCGGCAATTGAATGACGTCTAGGATTATTTATTCACGAGCTTTACTCTACCGTAGTTGCTACGAAAACAAAGACTTTGTGATATTTGTCAAAGGAATTTGAGCAGTTGATTACAATGCTATCCCTTTGTCAGTGAAATCGAGCGTTACGTAATTATCACGTGGCTATTGAATCGTTGGATTACAATAACATATATATCTATATACTGTATACCGATATATATATAGTAGTAGGAGGATTTGTATAAGTCCTCCTTCTTTACGATCTCCCAAAGTATCAGGAAGAAATAGTTCCGCCTTGTCATTCTCTCTGAGCTTTCTGTCGCTACCGTCCTCCACCTTCACAAAAACCTTCACCCATACAGTGGATAAATCCGTGTTGTATCAGCCGTCCGAAAGAAAAAAAAAAAAACAAGGTTTTTCCATTCGCGCAACGATACATAATCAAAGCCATAAAACCCGGCAAAAGTCAAAAGGGATGTATATATACATACACGCAGAATAACGTGCACCGGTTTTACGATTGGTCCGTGAGTGCCACGCGTACCAATCGTACAGGATAAAAAAACATGAAAGAAAGGAGGCCCATTCGGAGTGCCGCTGTAATCCGATCTCGAAACGAATTTAACGAGCACCGATATACGGATTTCTCTTATGCTCTTTCTCTCTCCCAATATTGAGACACAATGTGAGAGGGATTGGAAAGGGGGGACTTTTGGGGGTTCATATATATATATATATATTACTCACTTTCGTGTATGTACACGTGTTCATTTTACGTACAGAAGCGAAATAAATAGAGACACAGAAAAGTGTATATAGGGACGTCACTCTTACTCAATATGGCCGTATCGACGATCGGTCGCCAATTTTCGATATGATATAGATGTTGGAAACGTAGCGATCGCTAGTAATGAATAGCCTGGATAGAAACACAGCGGGTCAGGTGATTTTGGTTCCAGAGAAAGATAGTTGGTAGTACTGGATAGTAGTAGCAGTCTGGGATGGGTTGGGGGTGTAGTTCGAGGGTTGGTGCAATCAGTGCGATGATAACCAGTATTACCGCGTCAACCCCCGGCGCCCGAGCTCCGTGACGTAATCCCAGGGGTTCTATTTGTGACGTATATACTACGTATACATATATACACTACATGCATCACATTTGCCATTACTTTTAACCTGTCTCTAGTTATTTGAACAGCAAAATAGGAACGTTGTGCGAGACAAAGATTTTTTTTTGTAAAATTATTCAAACAAAAAAAATGTGCTTTTTTTTGTTTTCCCATAAGCAATACTTGTTTCTCGTTTCCACAAGCACGCAATCTCTATTGCAGCTATAACTGGACTCGAAACTTTGTCAAATGCCACTGAGACTCAAGATGCATCAGAGCATTCGGAATTTCTAGGAAATTTCACTGCGCCGAAGCTTAACTCCCTAGCCGAGTTTTCGGCTAGCGGATAGGAGAGCAGAGGGGGTGTACGTTTATATATATATATATATATATATATATATATATATATGTATATAGTAGAGAGAGCTAAGGAAGATGTAACTAACAGTCAGGTAGAACTTTCCCGCTCGGTCTACAGGGCCTGCATACAAAGTGAACTTCATAACGCCGTGTGCGCAGAGAGGGACACTATACACATATATTTATATATATATATATATATAGTGCTACTAGCTAGCTGGCTACACGTAATATTTCCGCCTATTCATTTCCATGCATTCGCGAGCCGCAACTCCGTGGTGGCGAACCTATTTTCTCAGAGCGTCCCTCCAAAGTAATACGGCTGCACGGCTGTTTATTTTGACGAGATTATCTGTGGGACGAATAGGAATAATGATGTTATTAATATTTAGGTGATCGTGGATGCTTATATGGTATAGAGAGTCGCTATATATTAATATTAGAATTTTATGGACCATTTGGAAATTTTGGATGAGACGCCGAGAGACTTTGAAAATTGTACGGGAAACAAGAATTGCTTCGGTAGCAATGCTATGGGCTGTTGGTATAGTCAGTGTAACTTGTACAAAGCTTTTAGGTTAAATAAACCAGACATTTTCCCTCGTGTACCTGTGCCTCGAAGGCATCTGATGTTATTCCCACGCACTATAAGCTACGATCCTTTTCCCCCCGTTAACTTCCGCCATCTTGAAGTACGATGATAACCCTCGTTATATATATTTACAATTATTTCTCCATGAGTACGAACCACAGGTATAACTAGACTTATGGGTAAAGTTATTACGATCCAAGGGTGGTTGTCCGGTAAGGGATGTAGTAAAAGCTGGTTACATACATAGATACCTATAGTAGCAAAGGGGATGAAAACTATATTAGGAGTGGTACAGAACAGTCTTTCGTACTCCGTTCTTTATTAGCTTTGCCAAAGGATTTTTCTCAGAGTTTCTTTCAGTCTTACGTCTCACCCTCTTTTTCATCCCTCCCCAAGGGAATTTACATGGAATCATCCCTCTCTGTTCTACCTTTTATTTCTCTCCGTTATATTCGACCGGATGGCCGCCGGTTTGTTGGACCATGTCGACTACTTTTCAAAGCGGACCGAAGTGGACCTATTGATTCGAAAGGAGTGTACTCGATGTTAAAGTCCCGGTCGGTACCTTGGTTTCCTATTGGACGTGAACGTAGCCAGCAAGGACGACGGACACGCTTCAGGAAATCTACGGTCTTACTTCGCCAATACGGAAGTCCGGTCTCTCCTTTACCTTCCTTCCTCTCGTGGTCTACATATAGATCAGCTGATTGCCATTTCTCAGCACGGAGACTGCGTGCGGTCAGTCTCGTAAGAAGTGGGAGTAAAAAAAATATTTTATGAAATTCTGTATGGGGTTGTTATATGGGTTTTTGTCAATGGGGTTACACCTGCACGATCCTAGGGGACCTTGGGGTGCAGTCGCAATTACTTTGATGGGAGTGACAATGTTATTCTGTTTCAGGGTGTGACGGGCGACCGGCTGGCCGGGGACGCCGCACACCTCCTTCATCTCTTCTTCTTCTTGCCACGACCACAAGACACAATGTAACAAGAACTACCACTTCTAGTCGTCCGCGCGAACCACGTTATCAACGTACTCGATGTGGTACGTCAGCTACCCCTAATCGGTGTCTCTCAACGTGTCTACCTTGTTCAGTTGTCCATTATTATTATTGTTATTACCTCTTTTTTTTTTACGTTTCGTACCTCACAGTTATTACTCCTCGATGTTGCGAGCGTTAAGTGAACCTACCCCTAAGCCACCCCTCTGATGGATACTCGAATGTTATTGTGTAAGGAAAAAGACAAAAAAAATACCAAGCACGCAGATGATGGAGCCACTGCTTCCGTTTCGATGAGACGAGTCCTACAGATAATTTATTCGAATTTTTATCTTTTATCTCACATACTTTTTTTTCTTTTTCTCTTTTTGTTTTTCTTACAATAATCCTAACCGTAACCGATGGCATTGGCATTCTTCGCGTGCACGTATGTATTTCTATATTATACATTAGTGTTCCGTGTATCTTCTGCATTGTTCAATTATGTCTTAACTGTTCGCTGAGTTACGTTACAATGTGACTTGTGGTTGGTTTAGTTTCGTTGGTTTATCCGTGTTCGATGTTGGCTGCTGTTGTTGGTTGTTAGGTGTTTAGTGGTCACTCTGTGTTGGTGCTCTCCCTTGCGAACATTCCTAGCACTCACCCTACAGGGATGCTTCCGTCATCAACCCCCATTGCTACCCCCTTGCGAATTTGATGTTAGTTATATATATACATATATAATGTACCGAGAAACTCGTTATATACTGAAGATTTGATTATCTTGGTATGGAAGAGCGAGAGAGAGAGAGAGAGTGCAAAGCAAGAAAAAGGAGAGAGTATGTTTCTCATGCAGAACTGGTACTAGGATCTCTTATTAAATTCTTTCCCTCCGGACAGCCGCAACACGAGGTTTTTAGGAGGTGGCTGACATTTGATTAGAGGGTGACCAAAGAGGAATTCCTTGGCCAGGCACGTTTGTCCAGAACCATTTCGTTTCCTTTTATCTTTATTATTTTGCCTATATCAAAGCGGAACTACTTTTTGGATGCTGCGCATATGGGCCTACCGACTATATATAGAATGGTATCCATTCCTATATTGTAGACTCTATACTTTTTCTGTGTTTTTATTCTTTTTATTTTCTTTTCTCCCTTCGCCCCTCTTCCCCTTTTAACCCTACGAATCGAGCAAGACGCTTTTCCAGCAATAAAGTCCGCTCCTCAAATATTTGTCATTCCGTTAAAATCGATTCGCCCGCCGGACGGAAAAGTCGCCGCACAAGTTTCCGCCAGCATGGAGTTAGGGTATACGTACTATAGGTATCGCGGAGCTGGAGGTTGAGGGAGAAGTCGAGTCAATCGAGTATAGATATACGGATGCGGAATTGCTGCTGAGTAAAGCTAATAATGTAGTGTATCCATCTGGTGGTCTTGTATTGCTGAAAAGATCAAGATGGCTGCTTCAACTGTTCCTTTAGTTTCACAATGTTTCTCCGAGTGGCGAATCGCTCAAGAATCTTGGGTATTTTCACGGCGAGATGAAAACTGAGAAAATTTGTAATAATTCGTGAAATTCCACGTTGCGGAATAAAAGTAGAACAAGAAAAGGAATTGCTAGAGAGTTATGCAAGGTGCGTCGCTGAGCGTGTATCTGCTACCTCGTTATACGTACATGATTATACCTGCACAGTGAAATTTCTTTCATTAGCATCGTAATGATAATTACGATTTAAAATCGATTCTACTTTTACCGGTTCCCATTGTGCGCCTGGAAAACTGCACCCACGTGGTCTATCCAACCGAAGCAACGATCATAGAACAGTTCAAGGTGCGGTTCGAACTCTGATAATTTCCTCTTCTACGAAGACCCAGAAAAGATCGATAAGATTTTTAAAAAAATTTCGATTCCACCCCAGTGGATTAATTCAGGCCAAACATATTTTTGGATGCTACGGAAGATAGCAAAAAAAAGTGTATAACGTAAAAGTGAATAAGGGTGAATTTTGGAGATTGGTTCTCGGTGCGAAGAAGAGTTATCAAATGTTTTTGCCGTAAAGGATTGTAACCTCTTTGGTACTTTCTAAAGGGTATAACGAGAAGGTCCTAACAGCGGCATAGTAACGTTTATTTGCTCCACGTTCCCGTGCGTCTCCTTCACCACCCCAGCATATGGCAGTACCTACTCGATTCCAGGTCCAAACAATATTAAAAAGTAATTGGATTTCGATCTCGTTGTTGCCGATGCGATGCACTCCCTGCTGGTGCAATGCTATACCCGTTCACAGACCGGAATAATGGACAGTCGTTAAATTTAATTGGCACATAATTATCGGCAGTATGAAAGTAACGGGAGGAAGGTACAGTAGTGCGCGCGACTGATCGTCGCAATCCCATTGTCGGCTCTAATATCGAGAACGCGAAGCACAAAGAGAGCTTGTCACATTTGCCAGGCTGATACGTATAAGGACGTATATACCGGCGTCGGAACGGCCCGAGCGTCGACGTAGAGAGCCGAGCTCCGATGACTCTTGAAATTAATTTAATTTTAATTGACCCTCGAAAACTCTGAATAGACTGACGAAGCATCCGTGACAATTTAATAATTGGAGTTATTCACTTCTTTCTTTTCTTTTTCAAATTATTAAGAATACGTCGAGGAGCGATGCTAAAGAATTTGATACGAAAAAAGTTTTCTTTTTTTTTTT
>JARPRG010000448.1:855240-868915 GCA_031001745.1 Hartigia nigra | reverse complement strand
AAATTAATTTATGAATCAATTAGGGAGCCACGTTTAGATATGCTATCGGTGCTCTGTGGTCGAAGAGGAGAATGAACGAGCGAACAGGCAAACTCGAGCTGGCTCGATATCACCGTTTCAATAAATAAGCTACTGATATAATCTTTCATTTCGATAATTATTATTCGTCGGGCGTTAATTAATTAAGGATATATAGTGCTCGACTATACCGTCATATATATCTATATATCATAGGACCGAAATGCCGAGCCGTAATAGAGACGTGCCCGGCACGATCGCACGAGACGATAATTCCCCTACGGCTCTTCGACTAATTACCGGCCGAAAGAGCTTTCGGTGTAAACGTCAAAGCTCTGCAACGCGATAGCCTTGTCGTGCAAGGGCGTGATTGTAATTTCGGTGATGTGAAATCTGAGAGAGTCTAAGGATATCTTGCTACCATGGCACAACCCCAAAGCGAATTTGTGTCTGGTATAAGAGGCGGCAGGACTAGGGGGGATCCGGGGGAGAGAAGCTAGGGCCTTGGCTTTACAGCTACTTGGCTAATTTTGATTGACGGCATTAATTCGGCCTCGATAGTCTTAAGATGAATTACGCAGTTGAGGTCGTCGATTTTTTTGTTTTAATCGGAGAAATAGTATTGAGTGATATGGGGAAAAGTAAGGGTTGTTTTTTTTTCGGGGGTGGGGAAGGGGGTTGGGGTTATCGACATGATATCTGTTTGAGAATTATATGATTTGATGATTTGTGTGTATGTTTTGTACGAGGGGACGGTAAGGTTGATAGATCAAAAATGAGAAGATATCAGGAACCAGTAAGCTTAAGCTATTCGGCCGAGAGCCAAGGAAAAAGTTCTATAATTTATTAATTTAGCCTGCCTTTTTGGGTCAAAATCGTATCCGTTGGAAAAGACTTTTGGCAGTGTTCCCAAAGAGGGGAAAGAAAAAAAAATATCTTTCGCTGTGTCACCAGGAATTTGGTATGGTGTCTGGCGCGTGCGGAGGTTTCTACTTCGTACGGAGATCGAATGGCGACTGTGTGTCACAAACAAATAAATAAGAACGCACGCGTTCAACGTTATGTATTCGTATACATATAGCGATAAGTTAAAAAAAGCGAAAGAGAGAGAGAGAGAGAGAGACATATAGAAACAAAAGCGAGAAGCAGAATATCGTGAAAATGTGACTCTTGAATATTAAAATATTTAGTCAAGCGTTATATTGACCGCACCACCAGAAGTACCAACCACTCGGCAAAAGGAGTACAGTCGAGGATCCGTGTAACCCAGTATGAAAACTTCCCCCAGGTATAAGGGGTTAAAGTTGAGTTTCGGTCGAGCATTATGCCATTGGCAAAGTAAACTGGCACTTTGGCAAGCGGGGTCTGTTTAAAAATGTATTCCTCAGTGAAAACTTTCAAAAGATCCCAAAGAGGGTTGAAATCCTCTGGGCGCATCAATGGGGGGGATGTTCATCAAATAGGGGAGCCACGTTATTAACGAGAATACCAAAATTTCGTATCTCGACAATTCGATGTACGTCGAAGAAATTGAAAAAGAAGAAAAAAATTCCCCCAAAAAAACCAGAAGAAACAGAAGGACGAAACATCCGGTGAATCTTCGATTTAAATGGCCCCGATAGACGTCCTCTTCCTCTTTTTCTTCTTCTTCATCCTCTTCTCCTTTCTTGGTCTGGTTTCCACGTATGCGAATACCGTTCCGCGGCACAAATTCAATAACCAATAGCGTCGAGAAATACATCCGCGTGCCAGCCGTACTCCATCCACCCCCCGATCCCCTTCGGCACCCCCCTAAACCCATGCAGTCGGTTTTCTATTCGATTTTCAAGTCCCTACGATGAATTCTACCGATTCTACGTATTCCATTGGAGCGAACGTATCGCAGGTTTCCTTCTATTCGATTTGCACGTTAAAATATTCACGTATCGAGAGATTTCATTGGTGGCTCGTGAGTCCTGGAATCCACGTGGAACCGAGCGAAGCGCGGACGCACTTTGCGAAAGTTTTCCTAGACGCTCATTCCACCCCTTGACGAGGACCAAAGGGGAAAAAGTACAAGAACATAGGGAGAAAATGAAAGAAAAAACAGTGGGTGGATGGGGCGAATGGAAAGGCAATGACAAAGAAGGGACTACACTGGAGACTACTTTCCCGCCGATCATCCCCCTTCGAAGGTAACTTCGAAATCAAATAAATCAGGGGGTAGGTGCGAGGGCAGAAGTTCCGACAGCCGATATTCGGGCGATGGGCAGGACTGAAGATAGTGCTGGGAGTTAGGGTGTTTGATAACGAGTTCCCAACCCCTCTGGCGATATCATTTCTCTCGCTCTGTCTATCTCTTGCTCTCTTACTCGCATTATATATATACTATAGATATATATAACTATATTTGTGTATACCTATATAGGGATATACAAGGATACCACCATTGTACCGTTCCTACACTTTCGCCAACATTAAGCCCTCCGAGAAATACATTCGGCCACTCTGCGATTTCAGCACCGAACTGGGTGAGGATTTTGGGGGGTGCGAGGGGGGTGGAAGATGTGTATGCTGAGATACTTAGCACAAGCCGTTACCTTCGTGGTACAGTCCAACGGCGAAGTTTCGATCCTACGGGAATTTCGTATGTTAATTCATAGTGTATATATATATATATCCTTACTACAGTTCCCATTTATATCTATTCTATATGTGTTATCTAGTTTGTATAGTGACAGTAAGGTAAAACTCTTAGAGTTCTTAAATCGTAAATATCCGTGTATTGAGGTAAACGATTTTTCTTTATGGAATTCTTCAATCTCTTAGATAAACCAGATATAGGTAATGTTTCCTAATGGGTTGGATCAAGTTCTTTATTTATGCATTTATATATATATATTTATTTATTTATTCAATATATATATATATATAGACTTTAGATTCTCGAATGATATGCGTACGAGAAAAGTTATTTCCCTGAGATGCAAGTGGTAGTCGTACGTACTTCGCCAGACACGTATACCATATGCTCGATACATAGGAACGTTAGCTCGCCCTATTGCTTCCAAAGGAAGTCGAGGCTCCTCTCTATTCCATTTATTCCGTATACATAATACATCGGCCCGTGAGCAAGCAGGGCAGATCCCTATCAAATGTATTCTTATTTTTTCGCTCGATTTAACAGGCCGCGATAGAAAAAGTTTCATGGAGGTTTGCGCGGGCGCTGCCCTATAGCGACGAAGACGACCCTACCCCTTGCTTAGTTGTAGTATACATGCTTACTGTGTATAACACCGGGACTGTCATTAATCTTCGCAAACAGTGAGAAACGCAGGACGAATTGAATCATCCTAACGATTTTAGCCCCATCAATTTTTATTAAGGATTCACTTTTTCGTCATTTCCTACAGCGAGACGTCCCTTTCGTTCCTGGACTATAGCGGTACCGGTAGACTATAGATCTTGAGAGAAAAAAACTGTACCGATATAGAAGATTTTGGGATATTGATAAAAAAAAATTGTCGATCAAAGGGTTCAGATAGTATGAAATTTGACAAGATGTATAATTTTTCGTTTTTTGTTTATTCTCTGTATGTTTTACTCTACTAGATTCTCTCACGTGACACAGACTCCTCTCACCCTTTGACTGACGTATTACGTATTTGAATCGGAGCCACATGAATATGAATGCGAACTCGCGAAATTCCTGATGGAACTCTCCGGTCTCCGTAAATGGAATACCGATAATATATGCAACGGAATATAATCCCATCGAATAGGATGAAATGCCGAGATCGGAGCATTTCGATGAAATCACTGTAGTGTGCCTATAGTACGGTCGCTTCGGCTGTCCTCCATCTTTTTGCTATGACTTCCTGGCGCCATAGCCAATAATTACCTTATACATTTACGAGCGGCCATTGCTCTCTCGACGACGTCCCATCTTTTCTAGATTTCGATAATAAAAATGATATTCTGCTATCATCGATAAAAATCCCCTTACACCCACGCAATTGAACTGCACCCTGTATTATACGTCTAAGGGGTAAATATATCAGTGGTGCTATTTTAAAAATATTAAAAAAAAAAAAGAAAAAATTGACTCAAAGTATTTAGTCGTTGTGTTAACTAAATAAAATTAAAACGATCTACGCTGGGAATAACGTGCATCGCGTAGTGTGTAGCACAAATGGTAAAATGGCGTCTGATCGGAAATCCATCGTGGTTTTCAATGGGTGCATGGGATTCAAAGCGCTGCAGTTGGTAACGCTGATGCTGGTGGGTGGATGAAGTAAACGTACGGCTACAGTAAGTATTGGTAGTGGTAGGGTATATAAGGGTGGTTGGCGTGCGCTCACCCCGTTACACAATGCCAGTAATATTTGACACACATAATTCGAGTTTACGAGCAGCATAAATGCATCACGCGTGCATGAATCGTGAATTACCGGAAAAGCGATTCGAGAATCGATAACGCGATAGTCTGCTTGGCGGATAAGGTTAGTAGAGACTGAGTAAAATCAGGACGAGTTTTGATGAGGATTAATTCGAAAGTATTATCGTTACCAATCCTCGATCCTTCTGATTCTTTTTTATTGCCAGACTATAGTACGTGGTGTAGTATATATATATATATCACTTGGTATACTCGATTTCGTTGAAGCTTTATTAAATACACATTGCGCAAGCGGGGGCTTCTATGTGAAAATGGACATCATTCATTGAAAAGCAGCCGAGCGCCATTTTCATCAAAGCTGAGTTAACGCTGATGTTGTACAGGGGTTCGTTCATTTAGGGGTTGAAAATAAACCCTTGAAATATTTGTGAAATACACAAAATTACTGGCAATTCCACTGACCTTCGTTTAAAGTCTGTTCTATTTTTGTTGTAAATTTCTTCTTGTTTTTTTTTTTAAATATACTCGTTAGATATGATTTTGAATTAATTTCTTGTCGTAATAATCCTTATGTCATACCCCGTAAATTGATACAGTGATCAGGTGATGAAGGTATAATTGAAAAGGAAATGACATAGCAAGCGCCAAGAGGGGAGGGTGTCTGTCTGTTTCTACGTTCGTGTCTCTACTTGATGCGGATAATTAATTTCCTTTGTTGACAATATGCGTGTTCAAGAGATGCGAAACTGCGTGTGACAGGCCCTTCTCATCCAAAGCATTTTGTCCTTTCTGCGTTTCTCTCTTCCACCCTTCGTCATTCAACCACATAGTAATTCTCTATCTAGATATACATATATGTATATACGGTTTCCTCTATTTTCCTAGGCGATTCTGGTATACCATAGACCACTAGTTTGTCTTGAACCCTTATTCAATTGAGTAGGGTTACTCAGGGTTCTTGCATTAGGGTCAACTCTCAGATATTACATGAAGAGAGATCTCAACCTTTCCATTGTGTAATTACGACGAAATCCTTACGTTGAGTTCTGAATGAATTTTGACCTGGCAGCACCCTCTTATCTTCCTCGCCCTTAAGGGTAGATTCTCAATGCGTTTAAGGGTCATAATTTCAGAGCAGAAGCAAACAGCCGTGGGCAGGAATACCGATTAACCTCGTAGACAGGGATCCTTTGGTGGGTGAAAGCATCGATGTGGTGCTTTGGCTTTTTCCTATTGGTGGAAAGCTCCTTGCCGCAAGGATATTAAAAAGGATGGACCAAGGGATGCTGACCGGTCATCTTTAATGGACCGTCTTTGAAGTTGATGGAAATTTCGCGAGAAATGGGGAAAGCTTCTCTTTTGCACAGTCCTTGGAGTTCGGGAGGATGCTCGCAGCCTCCTTCTTGAAAGAGAGGTTCGAATGTCCTGAGTGCTAGAGGAGCTAACGGATCTTGGCCGATGACCTCCAAACAGAATCCTCTTCAGGAGGGTCCTGAATAGTCTTGAGAACAGATTGCGACGTTAACCGGATAGAAGTAGATATCAAGTTCTATCTCTGTCGGCCGACTCGAGCATCTAATCTTCCATTGAAGAAAACGAAGAAGAAGCGGAGGATGGATGTGAGGTATTGCCGAAGAGACTTCCGGTAGCAATTTTCATCAAAATGTCTTTTCGAAAAAGTCCAAGGATTTTAGCTTCAATAGAACGACATCGATGGGTCCAAGAAATTGAAGACTATAGTTAAAAGAAAAAGTGATTTCTTTATCCAATTCGAATCGAGGAGATACTGATTTTCCAAGTATAAAGGAAGCAACCTTTTTCTTTTAATATTTCCAACCGAGATATGACTTTCTCCTATCTTTTGCTTTTTTTTTATGCCTATTTCAAGTTCTGAAGGGAAAGTTTGGTTTAGCCGCGACTTTGAATACAACTCCCGGCCGTATGCTGATTGCAAATCCTTAAGGGTCAGGAGCTGCAGCCAGGCGTTTCTCTTCTAAGATAAAGCAGAATCCTTGTTGTTTGTTCGCGCAAAGTTCTTTCATCCATTGTTCTCGAAGATTCAGAGAATATATATATATATATATATACACACACACACACATGGGCCGTATACGTGGAAAGAAAATTGTTGAGGGCCGGCCGGATAGCATTGCTCTACTAGAAGGTATAATGCTAGACAGATTAATCTACCCTCGTTATTCCCACCCTCTGTCCACGGGGATCAAATAGATATGTGAGGCAGAAAACAAGGAGTATAAAGGATTTCACGGAGACGGAAAGGGTACCGAGTAAAGAGAGAGAGAGAGAGAGAGAGAGAGAAAAGGAGTAAGGGAGACATATACATACTTACAGCGAAGGAAGAGAAAGAGAAGAAGAATTTTTGGAAGACACGGAGAAGTGGATGGGTACGAGCCGGCCATGTAAAGCGGAATGAATCTCGCAGCCGCACGTGGCTTGGCCACGATCCACGCTATCCCACTCACCCCCTTGGACCCCCCTTCGCGTTCTGCAAGCTTTTTATGTCGGGAATTTAAATTAGATACAACCACTCTCTATCCACAGCCAGTAAAACTCGCCATGCCTACCGAATCACCGGGAGATACTACCCTTATTTCACGCTACTTCATTTTATACCGCACCCCTTTGTCTTGGTAGTAAAAAAAATTTATTAGATAATACTTGCATATATATATATATATATATATATATATATATATACATATACATATATAGTAGCTACGATAGTATACGAAGAAGAATATGATTTGGTCCAGCTGGAAGTTCAGATGCTGTAAACAGATGTGCTGGTGGTATCTTACTTGCGAGTGGTATCAGTCCTGAATGGTCAGACAAGCCAATGTCACTCGACGATACCAGGCCACATTAAACGTGTCGCAAGATAAGGGTGCCGAAAGGGTAGGTTTCTGGTAGAGGCGTGCCAAATTGTGATTGCGGCAACATTGCGTCACCGCCACTGGTCTCGGGGTATCTTTGGAGGCTCGTCCTAGGATAGGACCAAGTAGGATTCTCCTCCTTTCGAAAGCGTCGTTAGGGGCCCCTGGCACAAGGCCAATCACATCGACTAGCTACTGTGTATGTTCCACCGTGCACAGTGCACACTCCCTGGTCCTGTCCTGAGTCTCTTCTAGTCTGGTCTAGTCTAGTCTGGTCTGTTCGGTTCTGCTCCCTATGCTATGGCAGAGGCTATTCTCGTTTCTTGTTTGCACCTATATACTCCTTCCCTCAAAACCACCGTTGAACCCTTCCCTATCGAGAAGCCATTCCATCCCCAAACCCCATTGCAAACATCGATACCACCACCGATATATCGGAATATCACCAAAGATATTGTGTACAGTTTGCCTAGGCATCGACACATCCACTTATCGGCTTAAAGTTCAAGACGATTCTTCAGAGGTCTTACCCAGCTGTATGTATGGGTTGTGGATATATATATATGATGAATTATCGTTATCATACGCCCTTATCAAAGGTGGTGATAAAAATGCGTAAATTTAATTCGGAAGATTTTCTTACTTTGGGATGATATTTATGCTTTATACTGCGTGGGAAGTTGTTAATCGGCGCACGTGTTGTTTGAACGCTTTTGACAGTGACGTCAGGGTTTCCGCGTTTGTACGGGCGCGTGCGTGATGCTCTGTGTAAAGATGCAGTTTAGCGTGGCGTGAATCGCGAAACGTTTCCTACCTGTAATTCAGTTTGGTCGGATAGAGACAGAGTCGAGTCGAGGCCTCGTTACGGGGATAGAACGAGAGTGTTGGTTAACATGCTAATTTCGAAGCGGAAACACTTAAATTCATTACACAAACTACTAATTGCTTGGGATAATGAGGCATCGCTAATCGTCGAGAGAACGACGAACGTTTCTCGTTGGCCAGATTTTCCTTTCGAATTTGAAAATGTATTTTGAAAAAAAAAATGGGCTGCGACGACTGCGTATGCCTGTACTAATATATATGGGACTCGTATGCACTGGGGTAAAAAGAAATCATTAAACGTCCCGAAGAATGATAAGACAATGGGATAAGAGTGATATGAGAAATTGTAGGAGAATCCAATGGACCAGAAATTTGAGATTCTTTTTTTTTATATTTGATCCTTGCTTTAGATTTTTTGGCGGGGGGGGAAATTCGGATTCAAGTGCATGGTTTATTGCTTTGTGAATAGGTTGGCAGATATGTAGGTACTTGAGTGGGATAACTACCTTTTCGTAGAATTCAGGTAATTTTACGGGCCAGGCTACTAACGATTTACATACTGGCGAATAATGAACACTTTAAAAGCTTTTTTTTTCACGAGCTTTCGAAATGCATTTATCGTTCTCCATGCGCAACGTCGATTATTCGTCTCCCTTGTGCACTTTGCACTGAACCTTCAAATGGGTACCTCCATTGTTTATCAAACACTTTTATCTACCAGGAAAATGAATTAAAACGATTCGTTATTTAAAAGCAGGCAATTTTATCGTATCTTTTGATCTTACGCTTATAGATGTATAGGTCCGCCATCAATTTTACATAAAAATTGAAAAGCCATCATTTTCTTGAAATTTAATCAACGTTTCACGTTCCACCTAATTCCCAGTATTTATTCTTGAGAATTGTCTAAAATTGCATTTCCCAGCACGAAACCCATAGTTATCAATTGCATTTTTATCCAGCAAAATTCCACGTCGGATCCATTAGCGCCGAAAGCTCGCAGACCACGTGAAGCGATTCTTATCTTATCGGTTTTAGGGAATTATGCAGAGAAACCAGAGAAACTGGGATGAGATAAGGTAGTAAGATAAAGGAGCAAAAGATGAAAAGAGCACGAAAACGGAATGAGAAATTTCGTAGATTCTTCGTGGTTTAAAAAAAAAAACTCAATGGTAGAATTTCGTGTCTGGAGATGAAAGACACGCCATTGGTCTTTATCCTGATGTTACGTCAAATTTATGTAGGTCTCAAAATTATTATAAAATTGTTACCAGAATATCTTCTTTCGGAAAAAAAAAGAAAATAATTCGTCGCGTTCGACGTCGACGTTGCGCACCGTTTCGGAATTCATGAGACGTTTTTTAAGAGGACTGTCTGCTTCCACATTACGGACAGGTGATTCAAATGTTGTCAACTGTTCTGGCAGCTTAATTTTCTTCTCCCTTATTTTTTTCTTCCATAACATCAGGTACGCATAACATCATGCCATCCTCCAAAGCAATGGACCATTTACTAAGATTGTTGTCCAGCATCCGTATGATAACGTGTCCCACGAGATTCATGAATCCGATGACGTCGTCAATATATTATTAATACAGAACGTGCAATCGGACAAATGGACCACACAGCGATAAAAATTGTCATCCCCTTTATTATAGTACCATGCTTGCGTATAGCCGAAAATAAGGGAGGGCAGAAAAGTGCGTGGGTGTTACGATATTCACTAGTGCAGTCAGGTTCCAGATTTCTTATCAAGACTGAAATAGAAGTTTTTCATAAGGGTAGCAACGAAGGTGCTCTCCATGGGGTTGGAAAGTATGGAAAACTGTGGAAGGGTTGGTTTCGGAGTTTCGCAAGTAGAAAATCCTCGCATCCATGTATAAGCCCAACATTGAGACTGTACAGTCCCAGTGTTGGTGAGAATCGATTCAACAGCAAGGACCCCCAGGTACATAGAGCCATGCCCAATTTCCAATTTAGCCGGATATTCGAAAAAGAGGATAGGTATAGTAAAAGAGCGTTAACCTCAATTCGTAGAGGGTGAAATTCCGCAGTGGCGTATAGAGGATCGAGGCTGGAGTAGGAGAATCTCAACGTGTGCAGACACAGAGAGAGAGAGAGAGAGAGAGAGAGTGAAGAGTTGAGAAGTAAAGGAAAAAGGGGGGTGCAATGACAGTCACTATAGGGGTGAACTGCAAGAGGATATCCCCGGGCCATCATTTCAGTAGAGGTATACCTCCCTTGGAGACGCGAATATAGGGAGGAATGAATAGTTGATCGGGCCTAAGAGGCCCAGCCCGACGTGGTTGGCCAGATTAGGGGATGCAGTCCGTGCCCGGACTGTCCAGGGGAGCGCAGGGCTTTGCCATGGCCCAGAAGGGTAGTGGTCGAGAAGGGTAAGCGGGGACACGAACCAGCAGCAATGGCAGCAGGAGACGTGACTGGCCTGCCAGGGGTGGCATTACGCCTAGACGAGCCCGGATCAGCGATACGGCGCCAATCCCTAACCAACCCCTATCCTAAATGCCACCCCCGACTCCAGGGCACGTATATCGTTACGCTCATGACACCGAGCTCTATGCAGCCGTCTGTCTCGCTACGTTATACGCTTTGCTACAGTTACCTACGGTTACGTTACCTAGATAGATATCCTAGACTCACTTGTAGATACCTACTTCGGCAGTGGTGTACGTCGTATATAAGCCAGACATAGGTTAGCTACGCATTGTCAACCCTTAACCTCGCTCTGGTCGATACCTGCATTATCTTTTGGGATAACCGATTAAACATCCAATAGTGACTTTATACCATTACTTCACCATGACTGAACATCACTCGTCCATTTCTACTTATACCGTCCGATTCATTCCATTCCGAATGGGGTTCTCACTTAATTCAAAGATGACTTAACCTATCCTTTCCTGAATACGAGATTCCCTTATAATTTGTCCTGAACGAAATGGACACGAGTGCCCGGCTAACCTTCGGCCTTCCCCCCTTTTCTAAGGACGTCGTTTACATGCAAACAGCGTGCGCGTGGTAACTGGCCCCCGTAAAGAAGCCGGGCAAGATACGCCGCTGTCTGACGGTAATTTCGATCTTACAGATAGGAAGTTACAGCCCGCGGACTATAATTATTCCGCGCTACCTTATATATACTTCGACATTATGTCTGACTATATGCCTGTTTCTTCTATATCTACTGCCGTACGTGTACTAAGGCGGCCGCAATTATACAAGGCCGCTTTGGCCGCTTTATAGATTATACGGGAGATTCGCTATACATGGGTCTCTTACTATGCTATAGTCTTGTGACTATGTATATCTGTATTGATATCATGTATATACAGAATAGAGAATAGTCAGTGGCATTTATGGTGGGTCGAAGGATGCTATACATACACAATTGGTATGTTATATTTTATTGATTACAACTGGTAATTAGAAATCGATTAATATTTCATACTCGCACCAGATTGCTAGCGATTATTATTCATGTGAAACTTTATGAAAATTCGGGTAATTACAACGCAGCTATCCGACGCTGCTGTAATTTCTATTATTCATCTATTATAACCCCAATACTCGTTTCGATCGTAGATTGAATAGCTGGAATTATCCTTCGTCAGATAATTTTGCAGCTTCCTCTAAGCTTTACGAATGAAATTACATTCGTTGTCCAGATACGAAATATTATTTTCCAAATATTCATCTTATCGGAAGCCCCAAAACGCGTCACAGAGATTTTCGATCTTCGTTTCGAGATCGGGTCTCGAAGATCGAGGATCGCAGGAAAACGTTTTAATCCTTAACGTTTGAATATATTTTTTCTCCCGTGAAACGCGAGGCCGTCGCATTGGGCGGGTTTTCGCAAATTGCCGGATTCGCAGTGAGAGAATGTCAGGTTGCTTTGTAAAATACAAGCTCTCGGCTGAAGTCATACTTAGCGCTAAGTAATGAATATGCAGGCGTAATGCCGAAGGCGGATGGAAAGGGCGCGGCCATACCAGGTTAACGAAACACGGCATAACGGTGTAAAACATAATTATCAGTGGGAAGAGCAAGACGTACGAGGTTGCATTATTCATGACCTGGTTATTCCGCTTTTAGAACGGCATTCTGCCACAAAATTGCAGGCTTACGACTCCATTTCGATCGGATACACCGTGGAACGTATGAGACATCGAGTTCTTCGTTTCTTGGCGTCTCGACGCGTCGGAGTCAAATAAAAGCATTCAAAAACAAAGAAAATCCTGAAAAAGTGTTAAAAAAATATCTATCCCTCATTTCACACTTACGTTCGATAAAAAAAGTTATGCTCGTCGAGCGAACGATATATCGGTCGAGTGAAATCTGAAAAATTTGGAAATAAAACAAGGAATTATGACAAAAATTTAATAAAAAGATGCTTGATTCCTCGGTAAAATCGATTTTCAGAAGGAACACGCCTACTCCCTGGGTAATCTCCGAGAATCTATTACGGCTAAGCCAACCGCACGAGGCCGTACGCTCTCGCGGTTCGTGTATTTTAGAAGATTAGTTGCTGAAGGGTGGTGGGAGAGAGAGAGAGGCATAGACAGAAAGAGAATGAGAGAGAGCTTGAGTTGTTCTTGCTGAGAGATAATAGGGCTGTGCTGTCAGTTTGTTAGATAACATAATACTTGGACCTGTTTACACTCCCACCTCCGCGTCTTCCCTTAATTAATACCACAAACGAGGCGAGGGGTGGAATCAGAGAGTATAAGGGTGCCAGGCAGTGAGAGTATCAAGAGAATAGCGGAAGAGTAGAATGCGGGGAGATGAAAGATAAAGAGACACACACACACACATACATATATACAGAGAGAGAGAGAGAGAGAGAGAAGAGAGTCTCAAGGATTCTAACCATCTAATGGAGCCTGCGCTATCGAGTTCATCCTATTGGTTACGTAACCAGTGCACTATATATACATACTATACATACTCCGAGAATTTGGAAAGGGGTTAGTCCCATCAGATAGCTGTGTTACTTACATGCCCAATGAAACATTATTCGAACGGAAGATCCACTCACAAGCCCTTAGCCATCAGCACGTATACCTATATATATTCACCTGGTCCTATATTCAAACTAGAAGGGTGCGAATGATCGTACCATTCAAAGGTATCCTCCACTAAGATTTATCCCATGAAGAAAAGCTCTTGGCTACTTTCACAGTCTACCCTCGTACAGATAGCCATCGTGAGCTTGCATAAACCCGTTAACTGCTCGCCCTTTTCGATAAGGATCTTCAGCCCCTAGAGTAAGCTATCCTTGACCCATCTTCGATGCACCTGAATGATCAGCCACTGTTGCGGCGCGTCTATCCCACGTCGAGGATCCAAGAGAGATGGATCACTCCGCTATGAAATTCTCTAAGGGATGCACAGGGCATACGTATAAGATGGCGTCTATATATGCTCAAGGTTTCTGGCTGCACTTCCATTGTCTCGTTAATCGCATCAGCGAGCCGCTTCCGCCATGAGATATTCGAGGCGTTCATAAGGTGCGTCGTCGAGCGTCGAGCGTCGAGCGTCGAGC
>JARPRG010000448.1:842863-855140 GCA_031001745.1 Hartigia nigra | reverse complement strand
CGTCGAGCGTCGAGCGTCGAGCGTCGAGCAACCGTTGTCGGCACGGATGAGTTGTTAACGCCCGAGCCGGGCCATTGTTCCGTAATGAAGACTGATGACAGGACGTCAGTATGGAGGCGTGGGCGAATGAGCCTCGCGACAAGAAACCGCCGCCAGTTTATTAGGCGTCATTCACGATAAGCCCCACTCTTTGTTTGCGGGCGACGCCGACGCGACGAACCACGATGCGTCGGATTAATGAACTAACGCCAAGGGGTGTCGTCGAGAGATGCTACCCTCCACTTTCCCTGACTCCATGTTTTCCGGTTATATTAACAGGACAAAAAGTTTTGGAACTTATGTCGAAGACACGTTATAGTAAAGCGTCGCTGAAGTCGCGAATGCTCCGTTTAATACAGGCAAGCTTTTTGAAAATTGTCTTTGACCGAAACGAATGATACGATTTTGATGATCCACATTGCTGAATGAAATTGGACGATTTTCTGAAACAGGAAGTATCATCCTTGCGACCGGATGAGTTCTCGGATTCTGGGAAACTGAACGTACGGATGCGACTGACGAGCATCCATTATCGGGAATTCTTGGGAAAAATCTTTGGTTTCCCTTGAATCCTCTATTGCATGTTGAAAGTGCCTGTAGAGGGTTGCGATAGTGGAAAAGATAGAAGACGGGTATATCTATACTATAACCTAGACTTATAAGGTTACCTTATCGCGAACCTGTAGACTATTAGGCGGTGCAACCCGTTTGCCTCTGACCTGTCAAGCTCACCGCATGCTGAGTAAATTCATCTTCGTCTTTGGCGCAAACGTGTTTCCCGAACAATAATCCCCATTATGGGCTTCCTCGTTTCTGCCTAAGCTCTATCCATCCTTCAGCTTGTACACTTTACCTTTCACAGGCTATACCTTCCAAACCCCTCCCCACCTCCTGTACTCTCTTTAGTCCGTACTATGGGGGGTGCAATGGAAAAACGTTGCATCATCCATGTACCAGACTCGGCTTTGCTCGACTAGGAAAACTCGACGATAACTGCGGATCCAGCATCGTGTAGAAGAAGTAAGGATGAAAGAGAAGAGAGAGCTGAGTGTATCGGTTAGCAAGAGAAAGACGAGGAGTACTAAGAGTTAGAAGGAGGATATCGATTTCCAATCCTCAGTTTAACTCTTTGCCGGGACGGTACTCGTGCATGGAAATAGGTATCGTGTAATGGATACTTGTATCCTCGATATTTTTACGCAGGTATAGGAAGGCTACATGGTTCGCAGTGTAAAGGAGGAAAAGAAGAGAGCGAAGTGTGACTGGGTAGAGTGTAAGAGGTAGAGAGGGATCGAGAGAGGGTATGAACAAATAGTGAGGGTTGAAATAAAGGGTTGCCAGATAGTTTGGCAAAGGGGGGTAGTACTGCTTGGATCACTGAGTACGTAGTGAAAATGCACGCGACGCTGGTCCCTCGTTGCAGTAGGAATTGTACCTGAAAGAGTGTCTTTCGATTCGGCAGTAATGGCCGAGGATTTTGAATGTCGTTGGAACGATAAGGGACGGAAGGCAGCCATTATCGTGCTACGTGATCTTCGGTGCAGGAGGAGTCAGTCGTGCTCGTTCTTCCTTGGGATTTCGAAATACCGTGTCCTACCTATCTTGTACGTTAGCTGCAGTAGGTAGCTAACGTAGATAGTCAGACGGATTATATAGTAATGTATTATAATAGAAATAGTCAACCAGTTAGTCAGAAGCGCCATTTTGGACGTTATCGCATATCGAAATGGGACCATTCGTCTAATTATTAAAAAAAAAAAAAATCTTTTCTACTTTTGACTCAGAAATAGAGCCGGAGGGCCGGAGCGGCCTTTTCATGCCGAAACGTAAAGTTGCTCTGTTCGCCAGCCATTCAGAGGAACTTGGGCAGTTGACTCTTTATGCGCAAAGTTTCCCGGCATTTCGATTTTATGTTAATTTCATTTCACTACGTCGAAGCGGCGAACTTGAAAGAGTGTGTTCACGAGTGGAGACATATATATATATATATATATATATATATATGTATAGGAGGAGAGAGAGAGAGAGATTTAGGTAGCTAGGAATTCATCCTCATACTCGTATACACCAACCCCACCTATTCACCCTCTACTCAGTCCCACTCACCCCTATTCTAAATCTCGCACCCACCTATCCAAGTTTATACCAGTCTGCTGAATAGGAATCGGCAAAATATCGTCCATCCCTGGCTGGATTGTAATTCGACTTAAATGTCGTCCTGGAAACGTGACGCTCCACTCCCTTTATTTCTCCCGAAGCGATGAGCTTCTCTTGAAAACTTTAATAATTCGATGGGGCCACGTCTGCGGCTTAATGGAAATCATCTTTACGTGGCAGGAAGCACAGATTATCCATGTGTGTTTCCTCGGACGGGTCCCAGTTAGGTTTGGTATGCCGACACTGAAATTTAGTTTCCTAAATTAGTTTAGACCTTAGTCGCATACTGAAATAGGTGGAGGAAACGGATTCAAATCCCAATAGAATAGAAATTTGCTAGGCTGTAGTCTAGCACTCTAGAGCTTGCAAGAAAGTTCAGAATATCGTGGGTATAATAAATGTATCCCGAAGGTCGGACCTCTCGTCGAGGGTGCCATTGCACCGCAGACAGCTTTAAGCTGTCTGAAGCCTATTCATTTGACCGTCCCGCATTCTTCGCGAGTGAAGAGGGAGAAGGGCGCACAGGAGGAGTTGAAATCGAGGGGGTGAAGGTTGTTGATGGTGGTAAGGGTGGCTGTGGGGGGTTGCGAGTCATCGCGAGGTTATTATTTGTTCGTCTCGGCGTTGCTCGGAGGTTCTCGTGGAACCTCGGGGGTGTATGCAAACAGCTGTGCGTAGCGGCAACCACCTCATACCTCCGGGGCACCCCTTGTGTGAAGCAGGGGATGCGAGTCAGTGCGACGGTGCGACCCTGAACTTGCGCGGCACCCGGTCGATACGAGGTTCACTGTCCTGACTCCTGGTTTTCTGGCCTCATACTGAACCATGCTGGAGGCATTCTCAAATCTGAGGATGTTCTCCGTGCGAATATCTTATAGCTTGAAATCTGCCATTCTCTATATACTCATAACCAGAGGACACTGCAGGGGTGCGAGAGATCGTGGACGAGGAATCTTCTGAAACAGGGGAGATGGACGTAGCCGTGCCAAAAGTTGGTGGAGCGAAAGGAAGAGACCCAAGAGACCCGGCAGCCCATGGATCTATACGAATCTCGGAGCCTGATTTGCGATCTTCATCCCCATTTCGGAATATCACCCCTTAGGATTTTGATAAGAGAAACGTCCGTCGTATTCTTGGCTGCTGCTATTTCCAGCCGTCTTATTCTTTACCCGACGCGATGGAAGGTCGTGCCCGGAGGCCCGGAATATTCTCGGGACTCGCAAGGGTAGTTTTCCAAGGGTGGTATGGGACTTGACTGAAAGACGGGGATTCGCGCGAGAACCATCGAAAGTCTCGAAGCCTTCCTACTGTATCCGTAGTCACGTTGCTGTCGTTATCGTCGTCAACGGGATCCGGCGACGTTCCCGATTCACCTCATACAAAGAGGGTGAAACGTGGCTCCAGCTAGTTTGGCACAGAACCGATTCCTGTGCTTCTCGTCTACTATTACTCCATTTACATATTGCCTTTAACATCCTCCCAGGATCCAAGTCCTAACAGCGTCTCGAGGAATTAGCGATAACTGTGATCACCCGTTGTCAAACTTCCTTAATGCTCTAAGACACTGCACTGACTAAATGCACCATACAGCATCCGATATAATCTTCAAATTCCTCTACTTCTACAGCAATGCAGTACCAGCATGTTGCAAAATTCCAAAACAATTCCAATCCACACGAGATAATGTGTATCCTCAATGAGCATTAATTCCAAGTGAAATTACAATTCGTTTTGGTCCAGGTACGGCTGTGATTCGCGAGAGGTGTTATCACGAGCCGTTTAAAAAATCGGACGATGTAGAACGCAGAATCAATGAATTCCCGAAAGAGAATCCAGGATTTACCAGGTAACTGGGACAAACTTCCAAAATTAATGCCACTCGGAGCTCTCCAAGCAGCAATTAAAAACTGTTCACATTTAATTAAAACATTTCGACACGCTGCTCTCCTCGCCACGCGGAGAGAGTTTACAGTCGGTTTGGCATAATACGTATATATTCATTCACTGTATATATAGAGTATAACTGTTAGCTGTGCGGAGTCGATGGGGTTGCCGGTTAGCTGCTAGGGGATAGCTGTGGCGAAAAGGGGTGAAACAGAATGAGGGGTAGGGTACACGTGTGGACCACATAGGGGTTGTGTATAGTGAACCAGGGTCGAAATCTATGTAGGTGCCCTAGTTAAATGCGCAACTAACCGCATAGCATCGGTATTACCCTGCTCTGCCACTTTTCCTCGTAAACAGGCTCCACGAATGTTTCTGAGATGTTTATAACGACTGAGGGGAAGAGAGAGAGAGAGAGAGAGAAAATGGCGTAGAAGTATTGTAGAAAGAGGTTGAGACTGTGGGGTACGGTAGGATAGCGAGTACCGAAGGGGGTTGATGTATGAGGAGTAAAGAGAGAGAGAAGGAGGGAAAATTTCGAAAGAATATAGGACCGAGTGAGCGAGAGAGTGAACGACCTGGAAAGGCTGGTGAGCGATTTTTAATATTGCCTAATGCGCGTTTACTCGGATGCTGCTGCTGCACTGCGGTGGGGGTTGCGGGGGTGGCGGGGGGGTAAAATCAGCCTAGGAAACTTACCGGTAGAGGAGACATCGCTTTTGCTGGTTGTTGGAAGCACATCGAGAGGGGTGTGGAAGAGGGAGGGGAGGCGTGAGAAGATCGTGGGGATGAATTCAGTAAACGGAGAGTCTCCGAGTAATTGGAACTGGGCGCTAATGGGATTTATTTTATATTGCGCATTTTTATCCTTCATTCTTATTTTTACCTTTTTTTTTGTGTATCCTCCTTTTACCACCCTTAACGTCATGGACAAGACAGACTACTGGGGATATTTCGCTGGGCTGCACAAGAATTCCTGGAGGAAATCCCGCGGCATTCGCCGTACCCTTAACCTTTGAACTTTTTGTCGAGAAAAATATATCAACCCTTAACTATGCTCGTGACACAAACCCATCCTCGTACTGAATATCGTGAAAAATGTGTAAAAGAAATTTGTTTCTCGGAAAGAAGGTTATTATCTCTGGTAAAACTAAAAGTAGGTTAAACTAGGTTAAGAACCTAGTTTTACTTTTTAAATGAGATAATAATAACAATAATACACGTACTGCAAAACTAATGTAAGACCCGTGTAAGGCGACCTTTTATTCCAAAGCGTCACCCTTACCAACCCTTCAAGGGTTGTAATGGTCGGCCCGTCTATGTACCTAGGTTTCAAGTCCACTGGCTTCCCGGCTCGGGAGACTCTTCGTCTTAAGTTAACCGTGGAAGCTAAGAGTCAAGAGTCCAAGTGGATGAAGAACTGGAGAAAGTGTAGAAGAGCTGGAAGGAATGAGAAAGGGATGTAGTAGCGAGAAGAATGTCTGCGAGGTGGGACAAATAAATGGCGTAGCAAGGGTGAGTCGGTCTGACTACTCGAGGAGTGTGTCCACTGTGAAGACACTCATTTATTCATAACGTAGTGGCACGTCTTTGTCCTCCATGTTGACCTGCGGAGATTAGCCTCGCCGGGGTCACGCGTTAAGCCCTTTTTTTCAAGGGAAGAAGATGATAATGAAGATTAATGGGGTAGCTTCTTGCTGGCCTTCTCGGGTGGCTGCTGCTACTTTCTTTTTTTTTCCCTCACCTACTATACGACTCGTAGATGATCCTGGATGACCGACAAGATAATCCCAAGATCTCAGAGATCCGGAAATACCTTTTGCTACTATCGAAGGCAAAACCCATCCCTTTACGGTGGTATCGTATTCCGGAAAATTCTTCGGAAGCCAAAGTACAAAGCGACCTTTCGCAGGCGTTTCTTGTTCAGCTATTCATAAATCAGGGGAATAACGGAAGATATCTTGGTTCTCATCGAGAGCCGTTTCGTACTTTGGCTCGGTCGCAGCTGCTGGATTAATATAATTGGACAGAAAAAAAAAAAGAAATGAGATCCGCCAGCGAGAGGTGAAAAGAGACGAGGCGATGGCTTCGGGTTAAACGGATTCGAAAATATTTTAATAAAAAAGCCCCCGGGTCCACCATCTTCTTTTATTCTTAACTCACCCTTCTGGCTCTTGCTCTTTTCTTCGTTCTCCGCTATATCTCGAGCTTATGGGATCGATCGTAAGCTTCGATTTTATTTTTAATTCTTAATCAGGAGCACACTATATATATATATATATAACATACGTATACAATAGCAGAATGTGTACAAGTAGTTACGATATAATTCGGTAACGTGTGTTACTGAATTATATAACTAGAAAGCGCTTTTTAGGTCAACGGTAAAAACACAATGATGTCGAATATCGAAATAGAGTACATCCAACACAGATAAAGTGAGTTTTTCTGTATGTTGGAATCTGGATTTTTTAAAACCTGAGCAGTTGCTGCCTCCTGAAATACGTAGGTTCACGTATCAAAAATAATTATATGCAAATTATATGAATAAACATTGGGAATTTTCAATGAATTTCCGTAACGATCCCCTACTCGCTCCCCTCCGGGCTTATCGCTGGTATTACCGGATGGAGTAGGTAGGCTGGGGTAGGCTGCACTGCATGCTGGGTAGACTTCACTGCTACCCCGTTTTCCCCTCTCTTCATCAAATAGATATAGTATGACATACACGCGTGTTTGGTATAATATCGCAAACTGGGTGCAGCGTAAACAATTTGTATGGCCGCCGAAGCTGTGCACGCATATATATTTCAGTGTCATTTTAATTTGCACACTCGGAATATTTTACCATCGCATTTGCATCCGCATTACAGCCGGCGCAATGTAATCTCGTCGATATTTTGTGTTGCTCCACAGAGAAACGTTGTATCTTTCATTTTAATTATTCACGGGCGAAAGCCTAGCAGCTCCATAGCAGAAGATCAGTCCCGTCCTGGAAAAACAAGCGCGCAATTCCTCGTTTCACGCTCTTTCATTCGTCAGTGCGTCTTTCGCGAGAGTAACGTCATAAAGAGAAAACAAAATGAAGACACACCGAGGCTGAGAGTGAAAGTGACAAAAATTAAAATGAAACGAGAGAAAAAGCTGCGCAGAAAAAAGCTCCGTCAAAAATGGCAATTCCGATAGGCAAGCTTCGCCAAAAATGAAAAGATTCTCTTCTAGTCCTATAATAATGGTAGTCGTTATGGTTATTTTCTCTTATTTTCTCTCTCTCTCTCTCTCTCTCTTTCGTAATCCTTTTTTCTTATGTCTGATCTCGATTGGCCATACCATCCTTAATGCCGCTGATAAACCTCCTCGAGGGTCGATCGGCAGATCAGACGCCTTCATTACGAGAAGTATTATACGCGACTCTGGCGCTCTTTGATAGATACATAATTCAGGTTTCATCCATTCTCGGTCATAACTGTAATTTATCCGGGAGGGCGCGATAACCGCAATCTTATTGCAACTTCAGGACGTTATAGCACAGCCCGACATAACTCAGTGCTCAACGTATAAACTTCCTCTCTGCTAAGGCGACTCACCACAGTCTTCTGCTTCGCTTTAGTGGACGATCCTCTGAATCGATTCGACGTTCCTTTCTTACTTGCTGGATACCGTCTTATACATAGTATATATATATATATCCACCAGTAACCCTTCATCATCCCCTCTTCGTCCTCCTCGTAGTAGCAACCACGAAAATCTCTTCGGGCTGAATTCGCCATAGATCAGCAGTTGCTTCAGCAGGAGTTTCGCGAGGACGAGGCAGCGGCACATCTTGTCGTAATGAGGCAAGGGCGGTTTGGTATAATGCTTGTAGGGGCGGGAAGGGGGAGGGGGGCTCTCTCGCACCCTCTGGCGTGTTTGTGGTGTAACGTCACAAAGTTACATTCTGAAGCAACCAGCCCATGCCAGCCGTGCACGGTCCTTTTGGGGATAGCCTGGATGGTGGAGAAGGAACAACTGTCGTATCTCAATGTAACTAGTTCTATGAGAGTTTGTGCGTACAGTTAAGTCTGAAAGGACTCATATAAAGGCCCTATGAAATTTTGCAACAGTGCCTGAAAATAATAAACGGACCTTAAGGTATGTGACGAAGGTATCGGATAACTTGGTTGTAATGGAACGGAAGAAGGACCTGGGAGGGTCTGGAATTTTTCCCTTTTTTTTCTAGTCCAAGATCTTTGAGAGGGGAGACCCTCAGCTACGAGAGTAAAGCTCCATATATCCTCCAGGATATTAAGAAAATACAGCAATGGTTTCCACGAGGACGATCCTACGTAGAACCGAAAGGTCTGGTGGGTGGTCTTCGTAATCGGAGCTTGCAAGTTCAGTTTACTTGGAACCTTCTTTAAACTAAAGATACGATTCTGTACTATAGTGCGATATTGTGTATAGTATGGTATACTGCTGTGTTGTGTGATATGGTATCTATGTGATATATCTATATATTATAAAAATCCATAAAGGATAGGCTCACTGGCTTTTGATTTGTTGCACAAACATTTCAGCTCATCCGCGACATCGCAATTCCTATCCCTTGCTAACTTCATGGAGGAAATTGCTGTGAACTCACTGGCGCGCTGTTCGACGTAACTCTTTCTAGACTTTCTTACACACTGACTTTGATATACGTATGTGTAAGTTGGTGCCAGGATAGATTCCCGTGAGGCTGTTTGCCATGAAAGGATTTTCAGCCTCTTCGAATAAGATATGCTGCTGTTATTCGTACTAGTATCACTGCTGGTACTACTAGTAGATACGTATACAGACATGCTTGTATCATTGTAAAAATATATACAGTATGAACTGGGTAAGTCAAGGAGACGAATGTCTGACTGTAACGTGCTATTACTACTGGCTGTAGCTACAGAGCTTTGTATTACTCCATACATCTCTTGGCACGTTCGCCATTTTCTCGTTCGTTTGTTGATCTTTCTCAAAGACGGTTCAGTCATGCTAGAAGTCGGTGGAGTTTGAGGTGAAATTGAAAAAAATATACTAGTCATCAAGTTACTGGATGATGATTGGTACAGACAAGGGAGTGTGATGCTGGAGTATTTGAGATTCGCGGAATAATTAAAGAAAGAATATTATTTTTAATAGATGGAATTAAAATAATGGAAAATTATTTCATTGAATTCTAACTATAACCGTTGAACGTGTCACTCGAGTCGAGGTTGGAGTATGAAAATTTCAGTAAAATATTGGGGTGGAGTCGATGTGGTTTTAGAAGGGAAAGACATCTGCTCTTGGCTACTAAATAATATCTGGGATCTTCTTGACAAATGTAATATGGCTTTAATCGTGATACAAGCTGTTCCACCTTATTTATGACTAGTACGCTGCCAACTAGTATAGTACTAACCGCGATGCTGGAGGATGACTCGACGTGTGGTAATCCGGTTTGCTCACCACGTCCTCTGCAAGTCAGAAGGTGTGTGCTCTGACGTTGGTGTCTACTCGAAAGAACGGAGAGTTACCAGGATGATAAAATTCCTAGAGAATTTGTCGTCGCATTTGGTGAAATCGGTTGTTCACTAAGGCGGTGAGTTCCAAGAGATCGGAAATGGTGGTAGCAGTAGGAAGGAGTCGGAGGAGAAAGGTGATGGAGATGGAGGAAGATGAGTTAGGGGTAGGAGAAACAAGTGGAGATTCGTAGTGAATAGAAGGAGAGAAGATAGTTAGGGGATGGTGAGCAGGGGGTGTAGAAGGGTAATCTTTTGACGTGGTCTGGAAGGGTGGATGGCTCAGAGCCCAGTGGGAAGAGTATGGCACCAGTATTATCCAGCAGTGCCGTTTGTCATTACGGCTGGCCACATTTTATTTATAATAATTGGTTAGAAACAGTTACGTGGTTCTGGCTCGAGGTGGGGGGTGGTTTCGGGGAATTTATGAAGTCGGCCCTGGACCGAGCCAGGGATTCTGGGGTCTCTTGGTCTCTTGGAGGCCGTCCAGATGCAGGTGCACTCCGTTCTGGCCAACCCCTGTATAAGGGTTGGCCATCTTACCGCGAAGAGACAGATCGCACTGCTGTCACTGAGCACAGCCGGAATGATAAACGAGCGCAATGTTGCTGTGTAATCATGCCTCTGCACTGGCACCACCCCTTCTGGACTTGCCACCCTCTATCCTCCTTAACCGCACAAACACACCCTTGGACTGACGTCAGAACGAACGGGATTTCGTGGCCCTAAATTAATCGTATGTCAGCGACTACACTGTTTTGACCGAATATAAGCAACTGCATATAGACATACTTGTACTGTTACACTTGGTTAGGATTCTGTAAATTAATGGTGGAATTTTGTTATTTAACCCATCGGTGAAAAATAATTTTCAAAAATATTATAGACACGACATAACATTATGTGGTCCGGCTGAGTCTTCTGCAATGTCCCGCCAATCTCTTTCGAGTGTTTTAGACATTTCTTGAAAATTTCCCTTGCACACGCATTACCAATGTAAATCCCAGGTCCTCCGCCACGACTTTTTGTCAGGCGAATCCTCGCAAATCGGTTTAAATACGTACGGCGTGCAAAGTGCAGAGAGCCCAGCCAAGTCTAGACACCTCTGGCTGGCTCTACTTCTGGCTCTGCCTTCTATCTGGCCCTGGTTTCAGGCTTCTTCTCTACAGGGTGAGAACATACACATAATTTCTCATGACTTGATACCATAGAGCGTTCTTCACTGGTCTGCCGACGAATAGTAGACATCCGTATACATATGACTGCTACTAGCATACTTGGACCAGTAGTATCAACGTCATCCCCATTGCTAGTATCAGCCACCATAACCATCACTACCACCGACGCTCAGCCAAGTCTCCGACGTTATTGCTGATCCCGAAGATTTATGGCGGAACTCCTGCACACATGGCGCTTTAATTATGTGTGCTCGCCGAAATGAATTGGCGAATATTTTATGCGCCATGGTGGGGTCCCGCCGTCGAATTTATTACGTGGCTTATTTATTCCCAGAGTATCGGTTCTGGCCATCATTTCAATTTGCCAGCAAGTCGGTACCCAGGGTACACCAACCACCACCCTATAACCTCAGATCCACAGGTTGACCATAGACAGTAAGTAACTACTTGACGGTCCTGACTAGACTTTACAGGACATTAGCCAGCTTGCGTTTTACCTTCTCGTACGAAAGGGGTTAAGCATTCTCGACGTGGGATAATACGTACGTGTCAGCCGAGTCTCTTGACTAGCGTCCCGACGTTGTCTAGACAGCCTCCAGATCGGCGCCGCCGTTGGCGTCGTCAACGGACTGGCTATTAATTGTTACCGTATCTTTATTTATGCTCCTTCCATCCTTCTACCGAGGCTTAATGCACCCTCTGGATAATGGCCCATATCTCCTTATGACCGTTCACTGGACATTGTTATCCTTCGGAGTGGATGAGCTACTCGAATCACCGCTACGAATTGACAGGAAGGTTTTAGGCTGAGTGAGTGGTTCTGACTGGATCTATGACATTGACGGGCTAGACAAAAAAAACAAAGAGAAAAAATAGAGGAAAAAAGGGAAAAGCTCAAGAGTGTAAAAAGAAAGAAGGACGCCGGAGTTCTGTATGGCGACAGTACGGTGTAGAAATGTTGGCAAGAATCCTTGTAATAATATTTCCCAAGAAAAATAAAGGAAACTTACCCTCTTATGACACAACCCCTGATAACAGTATGTTTGTGTATATGGTATATCTATATATCAAACTTTCCATAATTCCGCCTGACGCATCGTGTGATTTAGCGAAGACCCTTTCTCATTTTCGGCACTCTCATACGTCGCTACCCTTAACGGACTCTGACTAGGAACTACCCCTAACATCAGCCTTCTCTTCCCCAATGCTCACTAACACCGGCAGGCGACTATCAGACCCTTTACCAATTTTCGCTCATTCCTATCACCGCTGTACGACCACACCCTTACACAGATATCCGTAACCCAATGCCACACTTCAGAATCACCCCTCCTCGTATATACTATCGCGCATTTCGAGTGTGATCTCGTTCCCATATTTTCAGAGCCTCTAATGACGCTAATTGGATGATTCAATATTGTTTGAACGTGATCGGAAACTGGATTTCGCATGGCATGATTCGTTACACGTGATTTTATTCGCGAGCTGTCTCTCTCTCTCTCTCTC
>JARPRG010000448.1:817413-842763 GCA_031001745.1 Hartigia nigra | reverse complement strand
GATCGGAAACTGGATTTCGCATGGCATGATTCGTTACACGTGATTTTATTCGCGAGCTGTCTCTCTCTCTCTCTCTCACGATCGAAAGATTAACGTTGATAAAATAGCGAAGAAAAAATAATACAGGGTTAACACAAAGAAAGCACCCTCATTAACTTATCACTGCATGCGATAACAGGGGTTTCATTTGAAACGTTACTGAGAGACGGACATCACTCTGGAATACAGTACAATGACCTTGGCAATTGGCATGAAAGGCTATTGCTATACAGTAGGGATGAATAGTCGGCTGTAGGAAAGTAGAATAAGGGTAGTACCGTGGTTAAGGGGAGGGATGTAAAGAGGAAGAAATTAATACACCTTACTGCTGGCATAGCACGACCCATGAATATGTAAACCTATTTTGTGACGAGAAGCGTCTAGTAGAGAGGAGCAGCTAACGTCATTTGACGGTAAGGGACACCCCGGGGGTAAACTACCACTTAAGTATCACTTGGTAATTTCTACCGGTTATGGATCTACTGGTTTTTCACCCTTGGCTATATCTACCGAATCGATTTCCTTCTTATACCCAGAGGGCGATGGTTTCTGGGTATAGCCAAGTAGCCAATATAAGTAGTAACCAACCCCCTTTAATTTCACGAAGCTATTACCAAAACCCACCCTCTCAAAGTTTCCATGAAAAAAAAAAAACAGAGAGAGAGAGAGAGAGAGACCCTTATCTATAACTAAGGATTATCTTTTCTGTTGCAGGTAAGTCATCGAATCCATGATGGCCGCACGTTGAAACTCTCATGACGTATATTACAGCAGGGTACATTAAACCCAAACCTATATCTATACACGACCTAAATGAAGTGAGCCTATCCAGATCTTTATTATCCCCTGCTAACGGCGAGAACCTATCAGAATGGGTTGGGATAAGAGGAGAAAAAAAGTAGTATTAAATAAAAAAGAAAGTATAACAGGGAAGATCATACACAGATATCGGACAATGGCTGCGTGCCAGATAGGGGCGGCGACTTGCGACGTTTATCAATCTATAAGAGGCAACGACTCACAAAGAAACTCTGTTTCTTAATGACCGGCTCTTGTAGCTGGCGAAGTTCGTGTGTACGCGACTAGGGAACACGCCCACGGCATAACTGCCATTGTGTCGCCAAGTTTATGCGAGCACACCCCAGCAAAATGCTCTGGCAGTTTTGTATTTTTTCGTTTTCTTCCTTTCTTATGTTTTGTACGTTAAATTTTCTTTTCCTTTTACCTTCTTCCACGCTTGCCAACCGTGCACAGGTAAAGCATTAACATAGGTAGGTATATCGGAATATCTTGTATGCTTTTAGCTCTCTTGCTGTTTCACGACTGCAGTACCTGCACGGTGGGTATATATGGGTACATAGTATAGCTATTATATACACTAGCAATAACAATAACAAGAGTAACAAAACGAACGTCGCTTTTACTCTGTTAGATATGCCAGAAAGATTCTAAGCATCCGTTTCTATCTCCGATTACAGAAAGCAGAGACGGTAAATTTGCCTTGGGGGTAGTTATTTAAGTGTCGTGGAAAAACGTGCTGCTTAAAAGTACCCTTGGCGTTCGTCGCTGCCGCAACCCTTCCCGGAGTCCAATGTCCTATGGCAAACGGTTGGACTTAGCCGGAGAAACGAACTGCAACGGTATTTCGATTTATGTCCTGGATAAGGAACCGTGTACCAAGGAATTAACAGGGAAGAAATATTTTTCCTTTATCTTAAAGGATCATCCGCAACGTTTGCTTTTATCATAAAGTTTTTTTCCTTATATGCTGGGGACTAATTATTATTGCACTTAGGGTCAGAGTGCAGTTACACGTACCTAGTACCTACACCTAACTACTATGTAATGTTAATGGCTTCTGCTTGCTATCCCTGCGCTCATTGTGAACGCGCCTAGTTGCCGCACCTGCACGATACAAAGAACAACGCACACCCTTTGCGCGTCGTTGAACTGTGAGTCGAGGGCTTTACACACGTGGAATGCTCGAGGGTTGCACATACGTACCTAGAAGGGGTGTATGGTATGGGATACGTATATAACAAGTTAGGGGTGTAGCCACCATAAAACCACCCTGGTTTATCCGGCTGGGCCCGAAGGTGCGCAATGTTTCTGCGATCGTTAATTTCACTCCGTGGAGAGAAATAGCGAGGTCGTTTCTTGTAAAAAGCTCACGGCGATTCGGTTTCCCTTGAACGCTCCCTAGAAGCTTTTGGACTCTGGACTGCCTTATTTTTACTTTAGCCGTATCGCAACCTTACCTACCTATACATTTCAGGTAGTTGGACTTAAGACCACCCTACTATTCGATAGTCGAAGCTACACTTTTCGTTAGTGCTTTTCTTTTTTACCTTTTTTTTTTGAAATTTCTTATAGCGTGACGAATAGGCGATACGTGGCGCTGCGAAAGTCTTTAGACTTATCGCGAAATCTTGGTGGATTCGAAATCGCGTTAAGAGAAAATTTCGCATCGTTTATATATGGCAAATCGAAAGAGTATAGAGATGGATTAGGGTATTTGCTTTTTTTTTTATTCAAAATTTTGTTAGAATAATAATATGTTGGATCTTGTAAGCTCGCAGTTTTGAGAAATACATTGGGATATTTGCACATTTGGGGGGATGATAAAAGTTTGAATCTTTTGGATACAAAAGGAATTTCCTTTGACGGTGCAATTTGGAAAAGAGACCAATGGCTGTGGTTGTAACAGTGGTAAGGGTTGAACGAGCAAAGCGTAATAATAAAGATGAAGAAAACTTCAATCCCGATGTTTGCGGAATGTTTTCATTTCGAATCGAGAAACAATTTTAATTTACCAACTGGCCGACGCTCATCCCCTTCGTATCCTGAATGCCCATTCGTTGTAACGGCTTTGTTTCATTTAACAAACCGGCCGTCGACTGCTGGCCCCCACTCAGCCACCACGAACCCTTCTCTCCATTCGAGCTAGTTCGTTTAAAGCCAGCTTTATTACTGATTACTCGAAAAATTGATGTCCACCCGATTAATGAAGCCAGACATCCAATAGGGTTAGTTTTTGTCCCAGTCGTATTCATGGATAAGCAATGATACCAGGTATTTGAGAATTTTTGAAAAAAAATCTAAAAAAATTGTCTCACGTATTCGTAACAAAAATGGAGTAGGTATAATTGCCTCTTTCGAGTATACATAAAAAGAATATGAAACAATCAAGAGAACGAAACGTTATTCAATTAGAAAGGAAACAAAGCGTAGTCGAGTCAGTAGAATTTTACGGCACGAGATTCGATAAATTAGAAACAGTAGAGCGTCAGCTGTTGGTATAGCAAGGCTCGAAAGTAGAACAGTCCGCGGTAGGACAAACGAATCTGAAATTCCACGTATGAAACTGCAGATTGCACACATTTGGTTGCATTGTGGAGCCGTCAACCGCAACCTGCAACTGCAACTGCAAACCGTAGTCAACGAGGGTCGAGCGATCGAGCGTTACACGAAAAAGCGAGCAGCAGCAGCAGACATAGGCATGGGCAATGAATTTGCACGTGTAAATATTTCCCTAATGTACCCTATGAACCCTGAGCAGTATTATGACCTTTTCTGGGCATGGGTACTATAGTAGTAACTCATGCATAACTAATACCCAAGTAACCACGTGTATGCCCATAGGGTTTATTGTGAAAGGTCCGCTACAGAACAAAATACAGAGCGGGAAGGTTCACTCGTGCGTTACCCCAGCATATAAAATAATGAAGTGTAGCTTGTCACTGGCTCCATCGATAATGTGAATATTTCATTTGACCGAAATGCAACGCGGCAGTTCCGCAACGGTCGATCGGCCCATCGAACACTCGACGCGGCAAATTCAATGAGGTTTTAACCAGGAAGACTAAATTTGCCGAAATAAACTTTTATCCGGTGATCCCATATAAAAATCCAAGACCCCGTATCTACGTCTAGAATCGGAAGTGACGTTGATAAATTAAACTAGAGGCGAAGACGTAATTGAGAGAGAAAACGATTCGACTGCCTACAGACTGTTCGCAGTTGGTTGACGACGTTAAAACAAAAGGGGTGTCGGAATCCGCCGTGAATTTTCCGGAAATCGGAATCCTTCGTAAATTCCCACTCAGAAATTCCGCTCGTTCACCCGGAGGCACAAATCAGGGTTGTCTAATAAGGTCGTCCTGGGGTAAGCTTGAGCGATGAGCTTTTCGACGAAGGTTGGAGTGCTCCAGGATATAGCCAGCCTAGAGTCACCCCTTCGAGATTCGTATATAGCTTTTCGCTTGCTTTTCGGGGGCTGGAATGAAGGACGGGGGAGGATTACACTCGGGAAAGAACGGTGAGGTGTGATGGGGATGGAAAATCGTAGGGTTGCAAGGGTGCCGAGAGCATACGGGAGTCAATCCACTTATTGGAATGCCTCGCGTCTCGTTCGCGCTTTTCGCTATCGCCTCAGCCGTCTAGCTTATTTTCTTCGATTTGTATTGTCGCCGGGCGTTACGACGCTTAGATACCCACCCTTACTTTAGCGTTACTAGCTCGGTGCTTGCAACAGCCAATACCCGCTTTACTTTAGTGCATTCCGACGTGAAATAAAGCTCGCTACGTGTGTCGTCTCCTACTGATATAAGGCAGATCGAGACACTAGAAATGTCTCACGTTCCTTCGCGTGTACATAGCACATACTCCCATATACTCCATTCAAGCTTTTTCTTACCCAGCGTATATGAGCTTAACGGCTGCACCCTCATCCCTTAGCGTCAAAGCGAAAAGCACAGGGACACTTGACTCTGGCCTAATCTTGGCGAAAGCTCTTTAACGCGTAAAGTAAAATGGCGGTGGAGCGTGGCGGAGGGATAAGGAGGGGTGACATCCTTTATATTTCACTTTGCGAAAGTTACGACGTCAGAATATAGCCTATAGGGTGTTCAAAGGTATATAGGGTTGGTCTATATTGCAATGGCGGGTGGGTCCTTCGTATCGCGGCGTCGAGCAGCTCGATCCGTGGCGAATTAAAAAATAGACGCGCAAGCTCTTAAAATGAGTGAGCGACGATAAAAAGTAATGAAAGTAGTAAAAGCTTGATCTCGTGCAGTCTGGGCTCCCTGGGAGAGAAAGCTCTTTTGAGAGTACGTCATCTTTGGGCTTGACCAAGAGGATCGAGCCTCTCTGTTATACTCAAAGCTCTGCTCAGGGCTTCACCGGCAACTTTCCACGTTCTACCTTTCTGAAGATCCAATGTCCCTTTTAGCAACGTATACCCTTCATAACCCACCCCAACATTAATACCCCTCTATCGTCAGCCACTCCCCCCCCCCCCCCATACTCTCTATCTTCTTCAGACAATGTAATAACCACTTTTACCGGGGCAAAGAAATTGCCCAGGACAAACGATTAGAGGACTTTACGAAAGCGGAATAAAGGCCTTAATATGTCTGCCGTTTCAGCTTTACGAGTGCCGCACTGGAATTACTCGATGGCGGTGATTAAAACGCGGAGGGGAAAACTACCCATTACGGGCTTGTTCTCATGGACGAGGATGGAAGCGGTGGTACGATGGAATATTCTTTCTCTTACAGGACTTCGAGATCCTATGCGCTTGTGTATACGTATACTAAACTACGTATACCAACGTGGAGTAGTGTGTAATTTCCGGAAAGAAGTATCGATGTTTAAAATAAAAGTAAGATAAATAAGGGAGGCAAAGTGAAAAATATTTTTTCTTTTATTTTCAATCTCCCGTGATTCGTGCTGATTGCTCTAAATCATACTGCGTCTGTGTGGTACGATTATTTTTTTTTTTATTTTGTCTATAGTCATAATCCAGCAGAAAACATAACGCGAGAAAATCCCTCGTATCCGTAGATGGTGTCGCTCGTATTTTGCGCGCGACACTTCGCATGTCGTATCATCTGACACAACTGAATTATGGAACGTCAATCACGAGCCAGTTGGAACGAGGGAAAGATAATCAATATAGACCAGACAAGTATATACATGCATCCCATGGGCGGTAGACGTGAACCCCTGGAGTGTCCTTTCGAAATTTATCGAAGCTTCAAAATCAACGTCCAGAAAGCGGGGGTACAGGAATGGCGTCCCGACGCATGAGTTTCAACGTAATAGGCAGGTAAGGGGTGTATATTTGGATGAGAGGAGTTAGCTACCCTCTGGGGTGGTTGAAGAGCGAAGAGAATTAGTACGCGTACCATAAACGATCAGATGTAAAGCTGGTTGTACGTATTACGTGTATAGTACTTAGAATAGAAATTTACGTCAAGTATATATGTTGTGACGTATTTTCTGACCACGAAACTGAGATCGAAATTGGTACAACGTCAACGTCAAAATCCGGAGACGGGAGTCTAGAACAGGTGATCGGGAGCGAAACGGGAAACCCAATGCCTATGGCTGTCGGACTCTTCGAAATCCCAGCACCAATTAATAAAATCGGTACGACTCACCGGAGCAGGCACAGTTAATCCGCGGGAACGGATCACCACGGCACTAGGATACTCTTCGGAAACACGCGAGAAACCGCTATCGATTTCCTTCAATTCACGAGAACAGAACGCGGGAGCACGACACGATAACGCGAACTATATACACGAGCGAGAGCTTAACGTGCCGCCTAGGCAAACACGGGTAGAAAGACTCTAAACACGATAGCGCGAGCGGGCCCAAGATACCTTGCCAGCGCACTTACCCGAGTCGTCCCTTTAACTATAGCGAGAGCATCTTTTCCCTAATCGGTAGCATAACAATCTCGGAGGTCCTCCTCGATCGAAAAATCACGTCACAATGTATACATATAGATACTTTATAGAATTATTGTTATTACTAAATATAAACTGTTCTCGCTATGCTCGATAAATAAATGGTTCTCGGTTAACGCTTGTTTCCTAGGAATAAAAACATTAGCATCGCGGACACGATAAGCCCTTAGCTGCAAATGCGCAACCCACCCCCATTGATAATTCCCTGGCTAATGTAATTCAGGGTGCGCACCACTTGTGTCGCCGGTGCGGCGGAAACGTAGAAGGGATGAAGAGGAGTCAGGCTAAGGGATGTAGATGAGAGTGAGTAGGGATAGGGAGAGGGTCGAACCGGGGGTCGGGGGGAGGGTGAGAGGATATGGAGAAAAAAAGGGAAGTAACAAAGCGACGGTTGGTGCATATATTCTCGGTAAAAACTACCGCGGCAGAAAGCGGATGCGGCGAAGAGCTCGGATGGTTGCCGGAGCTGGTTCAGAGGGTGGACTACTGGGATGCTGGTAATCTTCCGGCTGATATTTTATGTGTCCCGTGACCGTGGGTTCTCACCCTCTCCCTTTCGATCTTTTACTCGCCTCTCTTTTGCACGTAGAATTTTCATCCCCCTTCTTGACTGTGCGTAATAATTTTCCTTTTTTTTATGAGGGAATTTAGAATTGGACGGAAAGCTGGCTGTCTATGGTTTCCGGTGTAGTATGTGAATTTTTTGTTTACGACAGGGGTGCAAAGAGGGTTGTTTTCATTGGTCGATGCTTCACGGTTGTACAGTAGCCTGTATATGTATGCACTTGTGGAATTGAAATTCTTTTTTTTTTCGCTACAAATAAACGATTCCTGTGATTTTTCTTCGTATGGAACGAGCGAACGTTAGCGTCGCGACGCCACGCATAGCCATGCGTCGACTAGCGTCGTTACCCTCCCAGTGTAATTATCGCGGTGAAACGGCCCTCGAAGTATCGCCTCGTCATAATGAGGATCAATTCGGTATGACAGGGTAGCTGCTCGCGCGTTACTAATGAATTTACGACAAAGGAACACACGGACCCAGGCTGCTTCGATGGGAATCAATAATCCCGTTAAATATTTCATGGATTTCGCGGAATACGGCGCTCCGGTCACGTCGCTCCCATCTGTCGCGATCGGCCAACTTCAATCGTTAATGGAAGCGAACGCGTATTCGCCGGGTTGTGTGGATGACGTAGCTTGTTTATGCGCGCCATGTGATGGCATACTCAGAGTGAGAGAGTAGAACGGTATAGAGAGAGAGAGAGAGAGAGAGAGAAAGTCATACGGGTAAACTCGACGTATGCGAACATACGTGGAATTTACAAATTCTCTTTAAAATTGCCATTTCCATTCGACCTGTCGAGGCTGAGCCTGATGTATGCGCAGATGCCGCCGGCTTTCGGCTTTCCACAATTTTTCCTGCACCTACGTCTCCCCGCAGTACCACGTCAAATACACAATGTATCTACTCTAATAGTTCTAACTGATGACTGGTGTCTGATTCGTTCAATAATTTTCCCCTGTATCCATATTCGTTTCTCTCTACATTGTTATCGACGTCCCTAAAAGGTCTTGGTCTCCAAGCTATTGGAATTTTATGATCGTAACCCTGTTCGCCAAAATCTCTCTTTTCCACCCCTAAGTGTCACTAGGGAAGCACCCTGGTGAAAGGAGCACAATGGCGGGTACCAGTTGGCTGGATTGATCAAGAAGCAACGTGAGTAACGGAAGCGTTTAACTGCTGCGGCTAGTTGCATATTCATGCTCACCTTTTCTACCCCGTTGAACAACCCCTGCTGATAAGATCGGCTTTTTACGTTTGCCGTCTTCCTTTCCGCCATTAACGTGCCAGCCGTGTATGATTCAGAGGCGCGCTCTTAAATCACTCAAGAAAATGTATAATTTTCACAGAGATATATCTTCAAGCGGTTCTTCAAGTGTACACCGTAAAGTTGGCAATAGTCATGGAACGTATAATATGTATTAAACGAATTGGTTTGACATTTTTTTTTCTTTTCCTTTCAGTCGGTACCAACTTTGAGGTCAACGAACCTCCGTGCTATATACGAGTTCTTCATGGAAATAAGCATATTAGCCTTTCTAGACTGGGCAGCAATTATTTAGAAGCTTTATCGTAATCTTCTTGCTTTCTTTCTTCTTTCTTTTATTTTGTTTTTTTTCCTTCTCTCAAGACGCATAAAAGAAAGAACGCTCGCCGGCTAATACATGAGCCCAGATAGGCGAAGGCGTCGCGTGCCGCAGGCATACAGTGCAGGCTCACCCCTGCTTGTCTGCTCTGCTATCCTCATGAAACAGCAAAGATTAACGTTGAGAGGTGGCGCAAGACATAACCTAGCCACGTGTAAAAAGCTAATAAAACCTTTTCTGGCGTTGTCGAAGGACATAAACAAGGAAACAAATCAGTCGGGCAAGTTTATTATATCTGGACTAATGTAAGTTTATTTAAGGGTGGAAATAAATTCTGGGTACTCGATGATCCAATTGGGTTCATTGTGTTCATTCGGAGCGTATATCAATCAATTTCGTTCGTCGAGAGGAGTTGGAATAATATTTTTCTGCCTTCACCCCAAACAAGAATGTAGACGGATATTGACAACCGAACTACGCCAAGAGTAATCTCCAATAATCTTACTCTTGTCCTCTGCTGCAAGCTCAAGCAGACTAGATTGGTCCATATTAACGACACGTCATTAGCCACGTTAGCAGGACGTTTATTACTTTTGCACAATGCAGTAGCGTGCAGTACCGAGATAAAATAGTCAAGGCTGACAAATGTCAGGAAGGTTCCAACAGTCTGGACTGTGCCAATTCTTAGTTACGTGCCTATACCTAGTTCTGGGACCTGCGAGAGGCCACCAACCCCTGTCGAGGGATGCTGGGGTATAGCTACGTGAAGGTGGCTCTGTCCTCGAATTTTTTTAAGGGTGTGTCTTTCACGCTGAGGTCTGTACGAGTGAAAGGAATTGAGAAATAGACGTACGTACATAGGAGGACTTGTGTAAGGGTGCAAGAGTAGCTATAAGAGTGTTAAGGTATATATAGGGGTTGGCCCCATAGGTAGCCCCCGGAGTCGCTTGAAATATTGCTCGTCGCTCCCTGGAAGATGTACGATGCGTTATTGTTGAAAGCATCGGAGCGCAAATTTCGGTGTCTGGATATATCCCCTATTCCCGGGGCGGCAGGCGTCGGGACCACCCTGTTCGGTACCACGTAGCGCGGGGGCAAAAGCGTCGAGGTGGGTATAAATGTAAATAGGATGTCTGCACCTCGGCGAAAGGCGGCTTTACAATGCTCTATCAAAGAGAGAGAGAAGCTTTTCCTACGATCTTGCCTCGCGAATCTGGCATCGCGAACCAGACGGTTACGTACACCCTTGGAATTTACGAGAGAGCGATAACGAGAGTGAGAGAGAGAGAGAGAGAGCAGACGTATTTATAATAAGATTTATAAAAATAATTTTTTGGAATTGTGACATATGCGAAATTTATGAAGAACAATTATACAAAATTGTACAAATTTTCTAAAGCCAGTATCACTCTAGGAATGTAACGTAAAAAATACGGATATCCCTGTACCGATTGAATTTATCTGCGAAAAATATATAAAATCTGGGAAATCGCACGGTTTCGTGCTACAGACAGAACATGCAATTTTCCTCTATACTCTATAATCACTGTGAATTCCCCACTTGAAAACGCGAAGCGAAACGATTCGTGCGCGTTATCCAAGCCGAATGGTGGTATCTATATTTTAAAACTAGATTTCGACGCTGTATACCGGGTGGTTTGGGTAAAATGACAGGGCCATGATGGATCTAAAGAAGAACTCTCCAGAGCTCCCAGTGGTCCTGTATCACGACGTAGACCGTATCTATAACGGCTAAATCCATTTTGGTATTAGATTTCTTCGTATCGCGCACTTTTCATCGTGCCATTGATGGATTAAAAAGAGCTGCCCGAGATACCGATCGAGAGAGAGTGTCAGAGCGTGTCTGCCTTCATACGGATATATCTCCTATGAGATAGAATGAGAAAGAAGTCAGTATTCATATATAAGATCGAGCATTTTCCTACGTACTGATGGATAAACATAGCGAAAGAATGAATGAATGTTTACGAATCGCATGCGACTCGCTTGAATTTCGCTACTTGAACCAGATCCAAGAAGACAGCGAATGCCAAAAATTTCTTGAGAAAAATACGTAAGAAGTTTACAGACAGTTCAGGAAGTATCGTAATACCAGAAGTCGACATTCCCGACAACCACCAGGAACGTGCGCTCCCCCTGAAGTTGCGTCAGACCTGTTATTCATTTAACCACGTGTGGCAACTTAAAAAAGTTGAAGCTGCCAAATGGTTTTTGCAAGGACAGTAGTTGCACGAGGTCGCTACACGTGTTGCAGTTTTGCAAATAACAGCCTGAAACCTGAAGGGGTTGTTTCACGGTTGCAACCCCGTGCTGGGTTTCAAATCTACAGAGCAAGTATATTACTAGCTATACGTTGGTATGAAAAAACAAACGCACCGCTGCCGGGTTAAGTGTTTACGGTTGGCAGAATTGTCGGAAGAACGCGGTGCAGAAGTTACGTCACAGGGAAATACGTCATCGCGAGAAAAATTGTGATGAGTGTATAGTGTGAAATATTTACACGCCCAGGACAATCCATCATGAACTACCCTTGTGTTGGTCCTCTTGTTCTCTATCCATGAACTGGAGCCACCATCACCATCAGTAGTGCCAACTAACCTCCTTGCTTTTGCAGTCTGGCATATAACCCAACCCAACCCACTTCACGCCTCTGTAACCTTCACACCTCGTGAAGTAGAGTAGAGTGCTCTTCATTTCTTGCGCATACCTACCCCTTCGCACCTAACCCTTATCCATATCTGACTGTACCAAACCCCCTGTAACTTTTCCAAGATCTGAACACCAGCTCAGGACATTATCTCATTTTTCCAATTTGACTACGATCGACGTTCACGATGCAATCACAGTTGGATACCACGTCAAGTAGTAAAAGACAATTACGAACAGACCTTGTAGTCTCGTGAGCTTGTATATTTATTGAGAATTAAAAGCGTGAAGATATTTCGGTAATGGCCTTGATGGAAAAATGGTGTGCGCATACCAAAGGATTCTCGTTGGCCGCTTGGTAAGTTGGCTAAATATTTGCACGTGACGTATATGGACTGGATTCCGAAATATTTGGCCGCAATTGCCACACGCTCGCCAGGCGGCAATTCCGAAGGGATGGAAAACGTTGAAGGTATAGGACAGAGAGTAGTACGATAGTAGCATAGAAAAAAGAAAGCGAGTAAACGCGTATGCAATATAGGTCACAGATAGTTATTCCGTATCGTGATAATATTCCTGATAAGAACGAGCTTTCGCCTACCTGTTGGTCCTTTGCAAAGTTAACTCGATTGATTTACGACGCTCGAGTTAACTCGTGAAAGGGTAGAAGGGCACGAATCGATTGATTCTTACTCTCCTTACTGAAAAATCAAATGGAATTTTCATCGAAAGTAAAAAACTACCCCTTGTATATTTTTGTTAAAAATTTCAAAATTACTTCTCAATCTTACGGTGACTCCTATATTTTTTGGTTAGATTAGAGAGGTGGGTATAGGAAATTTGCTAAACAATTCGAACAAGTCGCATTTAGGGAAGATAATAGGAATTTTCACGGACGTGTGTCATAAATTTCGAAAGTTCCGAGCGCAGGTATCTAAGGGTGAGTTAATGCTGGCGCGAGGAGCGCGAAGGGGTGGTTCGATCGTTCGGAAAAGAGGGGTGTCGATGCCAGGCGCGCTCGTGTACTACAGAACCGCATGATCGTTATGATTATGTCGCGCAATTACGATCGTAACCAACGTTTCGATAGAATAATTTGAATTTATATGTAAATTGAATTTAATGGTCGGTGCAATACCGATAACTCGAACGGTCCGGTAAACGCAGCGTTCGCCTCTTGTGATTAACGACATTCGCCCCGTAGTAATTTGACATTAGCGGCCGTGATGAAGGACCGAAATCGCATTAGCCTTGCTAAAGTCAATCTGCCGCTGTGGCACGCGATGACTACGCGGAAATCGGGCCATGTACCTACTTACCCGATCTACGTGATCCTGATGGTCCTAGTAGTCCTAGATATATTATATAGTATAGTACATACCATATAGGACCAATGCATTACTCAGAGTCCATTCTCAGTAAAGAATGAAATGTTTTCTGGCATTGACCATCCCTACAAACCATCTCATGGACGATTAGTCCTTTGGATTTTCCAAGGAGACTGATCGAGATCTTTCCTCAGCCATTAAGCTGAACTTCCACCACCGAAAGAAATGCTCTGCCAATGGCCATTCGCTTCTCCGCCACCATATATAGTCACGTACACGTGACGCATATGTATACACATACATGGTTTACAGTAGCAGAGAAAGAAGTATGGGAAAAGTCCTCAAGGCTTTTTGTCCAGGATTCTATCCTTCTGCCTTTGCCAATTTCCCAGAGACCAACCCAATGACGATCGTACGTAGCTACATAAAGCTATGATGTAGCCAGGCTGCAGCCTGGTTAATTACTCACCCCTAACCAGTAGGGGTGGTATCCAGGTTGGCAGGAGCCTAGCAGGAACAGCCTAGCAGCCAGTCAGTCAGACAGGACTCCTCTCTCTTTCACCTCCCCGCTACCCTTGAGCCCTCCTCGGCAGAGCCTGATGGATCACCCAGCCAACCCGCCACCCACAGAATGGCCAACAATGGGTTTTTGTTTCTTTTTATTGGAAGTAGGCGGATAGGAGGCCAGCGAGAACAGAGCATTTGTCGCTGTAGCGCTGGTACCCCTGCTAGTTTCTGGTGCCACCAGCTCTCTCTTGGACGTTCTCTATGTTCCGATTCATCCCCTTGTTCTCTAGCCGTCAAGTTTTTTTAACCCTGCCATCCTGAGAGGACGATAAAAAGGCAGAAGTGATAATGGATCCTATTATCTACAACGTGGCACGTGATCCACCTTCTATATCCAATGTATCAGATTCTCCTGAATTGATCGACTAAAGAACCGAATCCTGGAAACTGCGCAGATCATCACGATGGTCCATCCGTGGCAGGACTCTCGTTTCCTCGCTCGAACCGTGAGATATTTTCTCACATGACTTTTCTGCTGGAGGGTAGTAGGTGATCCTGGAAAATTGATGACAATTTGTTTCATCCCTCGATCACCGGAACACTCCGAAGAACGAGGACTCGAAACGACTCCCAAAGGAAATCAATATGGTAATGTACCACCCTAAGTAATGAGAGTTGCTCTAAGAAAAGAAGATGCTTTTACGGAATTCCGAATGTTCAAGTAGGGATGTGCCACCCGGTCAGGAGTAATTAATCTTGCAACAAGGAGCCATTGAACATTCTAATAGGATCTCTAAAGTGTATCTTCAGCATCCGGTACACCAGCTTATCTCCTACACTTACCATTTTCTTCCAAGCTTTCACCATCCTGCTCTTTCTAAACTCTTCCCCGGCACCCTGAACACTCCAGATCAAGTTTCTCGATATCGTACAGTGGCGTTATACGCTGTAATCAAAATTGCCATCATCAGCCACAAAACTAAGATGGTTTTCGAATTTGTAGAAATTAACCCGAACAACGATAGAATAGTCGAGGTTAGGATGACTTATCACCATGCTCCTAATTGAATTTGTCTCTTGGACCAGGCCACCTTGTTGCGGTAATGGTGCCAGTTGTAGACGGCCTCTAAGGTATGCCAAGGGCTTCGCTTATTATAATGGGCACGAAATTTGCATAATGGATACATATGCAAGCACAACCAGCTAGGACTCCTCGACCCTGGCAGCCATGCCCTCCTCTTTCTAACCCCCTTGTGAAATCCCCCTACCCATCTTCCTCTATTTCTCTCAAGAGAGGGAGAGTTAGTTCCCAAACTCTGCAGCATCTTAGTTGTTAGTTGTTACTCTATATACGTGTCCTATGCAAAGTTATGTCCCATTGTAGTAACCCGCTAAGATCCCGCCTCCTGGTTTCTAACTCTTGCAAAAAGTACTGATTAACTTGGCAACCGCAAGAAGAAGTCAAGATTCTAAAGTCCTTTGAGTTTCTCAACAAGGATTACACGGCTTGAAGTCTCCTTGGGATTCTTTACCATTTTTTATGTAAATCTTCAGGATTCATATTGGTTCTAGTATCTTGATGAAACTACTTTTTTACGACCGATCGAAGTTTAGATATAATTTAGATATTATCTTTAGAAAGAAATGATTAAACGTATATTTATATTTATATTTTGAAAATACCTGTACCCGTAATAGGGGATAGTCTCATTGGTTATACTTCTTCTAATTAATCAATCTCAGGTCTGCTGCGTACTGAATAATTTTTATTCGGTAAATATATTACATATAAGTTATATACCTATATGTAGGCTTTCTCTATCGACCATTCCAACTAGAAATGGAAGACATCCTTGCATGTATCACCAAGGACTCAGACAAAGCTCTGCAATTAACTTCGTCCTCGAGGCTGGTAGCAATCCATACAACCGTGGTATCTATAGAAATGGAGCTTTTTGTATGAAGTTCTCCGATCCCGAAGAGAAATCACTGTTATTCGTAGACGATCTCCAAAGCGCTTTTACTCCAAGTTCACTCGGTAGTTTCTCCCGTGAGAAATCGTTGGTCAGTTGACGGTAATTTAATCTTTTTTTTACATGCTCGATCTCAAGAAGGATTGTCCAGGAACCCCATTGCTTTTTGCATCATCTCGTAATGGTATAGATTAGCGTTTTAGATCCCGAAGAGCTTGAAACTGGTACCGATTCCTCTGATGCCTCTAGTGTGAGACACGCAAGTTCAGCTGAACTCAAAATCTCACATAGGAATGACTAATGGTAATCTTCCTGTTCACGAATCTCTCATTTTCAGTAATAGCTCGTTCGTGTCATCGATATTCCGTAAGAAGAGTCACAGCAGTGGTGTGGGAGTCAGTGAAGGAATAGTAGTAGTGAAAAGAGATAGTCAGCCATATATAGAAACTGTGTTACGGAAGAGAATGAAAAACAAAAAATTGTTTTCTTCGATTTTTAGGGAAAAACCGGAATTTTGCAGTGATCGCTCGTTGCCAAAGACATAGACAGAACAATTCGCTCGGCTGATTTCGGGAACCGAAACGACGCAACGCTCTTCAGGAATTTGGCTATGCAAATCGCAATGCAAACGATGCTGGCGCCTTGTAACGCTTCTCACCCTCTTCAGCTTCTGCACTTCAGCAGAGCCCTTTTCGATTTCCATAGGTCCTTTTACACGCGCTGGCTTTCTCGATAGGCATCGACCTAACTGAACCTTACTATCTAGGCACCCGGTAATTTCTAAGCCCATCCGTGAGTCTCCGGGACTCTGAAATGGAACGTATATCTAACGTGGAACGTATCTAACGTGAAGCGGCGAAGTTGCCGCTCTGCTTTCTGACGTAACTATAACGTGACGAGCATTGTGCTGAAGTTAGCAAGGGTGGGTTATTCAGCGGCATTTTCCATGTAAAGCTTCTCGGATGAAGTACAGACAGAGAAGAGTAGCCGCGGGTGCCGACCTCTCTGTGTATCCTGATCGTCCCCTAACTGCACTTCGCCCTTGGTCTTGCATTTATGCTGCCCTCTAGCATCCGACTGCATTCTAGATTTTCACATTTTGCCTTATTGTGTAGAAGCTTATCCGTTTTCAAGGATGTCGTCGTTTCTAGCGTCCCGACCCCATTTACCTTTTCCAGTATAGTATATGGTCATCCCTGAACTGGTACTTGGTCGCCACTTTCGTTACCGTGGGAACGATCCTTTCTCGGGATGCTAGAACGGTCACCTTATTTGAAAAAATGTCTAGGAATTTTAGTTCCCTAGATGTGGTGGCAGCACTTGACTGTCGTCAAGCATATACCCTAATTTACATTGGACTGTACTTGTGGACTCTTGGCTGACTGACTGCTTCCTTCCAGACACTTTAAGCTTCTAGCTTGAAGTCGCAGAGCGTTAATGTAAACCGCTAAACCTCCGGTTCTCAACTTCCGGTTTGCTTAGTCTAGGGAGTTTCCATCTTTGGGCGCATTGTTTCGAGTAAGTCCCTATATAATCTGAATTTAGACTAAGTCCGTCTGGCTACCCAATGAATCTCCATGTTCCACTACTTCTGTGTATAAATATATATGTATATGTGGATAGATAGGACAGACGAGTTTTCGGCCATTGGATATCTCTTGAAATAGTTTCCATGGAGCTTTGAGATTCTCGGCTCCTTCATCCCCTATACGTGGGGGGATGATTCTTTTCGTGTGTTGGTAGGTGGATCCGATCGATGTCCATGGGGGAAAAAAAGGGTCGAGTGGCGCTTTTCTCCAGGGAATATTATAGTATCGGTGCCGAGCATGCTTGGTTATATCCAGGCTGCAGCCCCTTTCAGCTTTCGAATTTTATTAACGTATCGGCGGACACTGATACGGACGTTGCACCATGTATCTATGTAGCTACATACGTAGTGCCAGCCTCGCGCCGCATAATGTATAACATCATCTTTTACGATATCTCTTTCGGGACGCGGGACTATAGGTACTGCACGGTATTGTATTTTGCGATTGCATTTTCAGAGACGTCCGTTTGCGCTTTGAATATCAAGCAGCCCACGTGGCACTTCTCGCGGCAGTGCCCCCCCCCCACGAGTCTGGCCGAACATGCACGATCTCCGTCCCACGTGGATGACGAACTGCCGTAATAATCTTTACGATCTAGAATTGAGCGACTGTGATTTTTCGCGCATCCATAAAATTCAACTACACGTTTCAGTCGCCTCATCCCTCAAAGGCTGTTAAGTCCTGATATTTGATGATTTTTTTTTCTTTAATTTTATTGATAGATTTTAACGAGTTAATTTTTTTACCTGAAAATATTACAAAAATGTCGACTGCTGTGAAAATTATATATAAGCTGTAATGGTTTCAGACTAGATGAGGATATACATGTTGTTATATAAGGAGAGGGTGCCGATTCGATATCCACTAATGTGCCATTCCTCGTGGATATTTTCGTGATAAATTAATCGTCGATTTCCGACGATTACAATTTGGTATGCTTCCAAATCGCTTGCACCCTTTTTGCGGCAGTGAATTTTAGCCGTGTGCATTTTTCATCCAGTGCGGGCTGCGGCCCTCGAAAAGAGGATATCCATCTTCCCCAGAGGCTCGTCCCTTCCCTCCAGTGTCGGGCCTTCATCTACCAATTTCTACCCTCCGCAGCCCCTCTGCCATACCCCATTTACCCTCTGCTCTCTTCCAACGTCCCACTCATCCCTCGGTATATCAAGCATCCTTACCCACCACCCCCTCCCCGCGGGACTAGCTCTACTCTTGACTGGCGCGCTTCCAAAAATATTATAAAATTCCCAATTACGGGGCATGGATTGCCGAGGTAAATTGCCCCCGTAGCGGCTGCTTCAGGGTGGCTACCGGCGGCAGCCACCCCCCTACACGAAAGGGAAGCAAGCTCAACTGGATCTCTCCTCTCATGGTAATCCATTACCGTGACGCGATTGGGTAATTGCAGGTGAGGGGACTATCAAGAGATGTGCGCATCCCCCTGCCCTCCCCCCTTCCCGCCAACGTCCCCCTACAATCCCGTGTCCCGGTCGATACACCCTCTAATTAAACACTCGGGGCACAATGACAAACCTATCTTGTAGCTCGAGGATGGTGGCAAGCAGGCAACTAGGCAGCGGAAGCAAGCCAGCCAGTCACATAGTCAGCCAGTCAGGCAGTTAGGCTAGAGAGGTCGGAAGATAGAGGGTTCTGGAGAGAATAGAACAGCGAGGGAGATGGAGTACGAGATCGAGAGTGAGAGTGAGATGGAAGGAGAGTAATTCGGTTAATCTAAGGTGGTCGTTGCGGCGGGACTTTAGATAAATCACTCATTCGTGTCTAGCGTTACGGGACAGGGACAAACGCCAACTCCAAGTCTCTTAACCCCAACCGTCTGGATCCCAAGGTGGAAGCTGAGTCACGACATTCGACTTTCCAGGATTCTACGTATCCGACCATATTTTCACTTCTTCAGCCCCCATTTATTAGAACGTATCAAGGGTGCTAGATAATTCGTTGATTCTCAGCTGAGTATATATATATATATATATATATGTATATATAGTATATCAGGGGAAGAGCATGTCCTGGTGCTGGCGAGTGACGCTCCTGCTGAATGTAGACGTCAAGGACCTCGTAACCGACGGGTGATGAAGGACCTCCTGTCGTAGGGTCCTTCGTGCACCCTTGTACACTTCAGTGACGCACTAGAGGATTCTAGAGTCTTGTAACCTCCTACTAACCTGACCTGAACTAACCTTACAAATTCCTATTGTAAATCAAATATTATAAGGATTAGAATGAGTTCCAATAAATTTGAAAATCAATAACATGATCAATCGTCGATGTCAACCCTTCTCAAGACTCTCTAGGTATATTATTTGGATCTGCTAACTCTCGTTTCCAGTATCGTAATTTCATAGAGGCTCTTCGACGAGATACAATAAGCATCGAATTTGCATTTACCTAACCTACAGTATTATCCAGTGGTGTGTCAAGCCATTACACGTCTAAGCTTTCAAATTGGAGAAGATCATTATTCAGTAGTTGGGTGACAGCTAAAGTGGATAGGGAACGTGTAACTGGAGCGCCTGGCATTGTGATCATTGATGAATCTCGTGGTAATCAAGGATCTATAGTCTCCTATACACAGTTCTCTCTCTCTCTCTCTCTCTCTCACTGGATCTGTATATACTTCCTTCTTTTTCTGACTACCGTGGAAATCCACAACCTACTGTCTCCTCTTAATTAACGACTTTATCGATAGAAGGCTAAACAGCCATTGTCCAGTCGTGTCTCTGTCGCTGACATTTCCCATCTGACAGCACTAACTTCAGATAAACTTCAGCGTTACAAGGATCAAGATGCATCCGGGACTTTGGACCAGGAAATCTCACTTGGAATTATCATCTCTATGTGTTCTGCTTTATGGAGCTTGTGATATTTATACAGGTCGATTCAGATTTGCGACATCGGAAAGTTGTTTTTGGATATTAAACAGTCACTGGGTACACGCAGTCCTGTTGGTTTATGGTATGTTTACGTTCCGGATGGGATCTTTTCTCGTATTCTTAAATTTATTAATTTTTTATCGAGTCACTGGTCCAAGTGGCAATTTTCTCTTTATCACGCCGCAGCCTGAAAGCCTCCTTTTCTCTCCGGGCGAGCTAACTTGATAACGGTGTCTTCCTTATAAAGAATTAAAGAAACTGCTCTATACGGACCAAGTGGCAACCCTGCTTGGCCATTTTGATCCCCAGGAGGACACTGTCGACCTATTCCGGTCTCGAGTGTCCTGTTGTACTTTTTCACGATACTAGGACCTACTGCTAGGGGGTTAGTGATAGAATTGAACGAGGGAGGAATGAGAGGGAGTAAAAGGGTCAAAGTTGATATATCTAGGTATCTCTATTTACTAAGGAAAGAGAACGGGACTGTTGGGGATTCTTGGTCTGCCTGAGGGTGTAAAGAAAACCTGAGGGGTTGAAGGAGGTAAAACATCCCTTACCCTAGGTTCTCTATATTGACCCCTGGTGTGTCAGGAACGCGCACGAATACACTGCTCGTTCGATCGGAGCTGTGTCGATTAAGGCGACGAAGATACCTTCGAACAATGAGATCTTAGAAGTGGATTGTAGGATCACTACCTTTTTCTAGCTAAGGTCGTCAGTAAAAAAAATATAAAAAAAAACGTACATCATAATTTAAAAATTAACTTTTTCAAAATTAATTTTTCTATTTGCTTTTTTTATCTTTGGAAATCATTAGCATTTATCAGATCTATGTTTCTTGTTTCTTACCGTCTAACCACGTGCAAAGGTCCCTGGACTACCGTATCGTGGGATCGGCTCGTGACCTGGCTTTTCCTATCTTGCCAGTGTAGCATGTAATTTCTTGCCAGGTCGAAGAGTCATCCTGCACCTGGTGCATTCGCGATATATTCGGCAAAACATAACCTTCAAAGTTCTCAAGCAGGATACCAAAGTTTCGCTATTTCCGAACTCGTAAACACGTACGACGCACCTGGGTTTCCAGGACGCTTCTCTTTACTGCTATGGAAACGTAACTTACAATTCTCAATATTAAGGTCCCTTACTGGAAACAGGATGTTATCCTTCTAGTTCAGTGGATCTTGCCAGAAATCGGGTTAACGTTCTGATATTAGGAAGATTCGAGGAAGAATATATATATGATTTTTAAATAGGTTTTCTATTATATATATCGCTACGATGTTCCACTATAGCCGTCGCTGTCTTTAATATCGACAGTAGCTACTGTTCGAGTGTCGACGAGAAGTTGTTCCTTGTGTAGGGATAGTAGAGTATAAGTAAAAAAAAAAGAAAAAAGAACGGACGTCTCTCCCGCAGGAAAATCAATGATGGGCTGTTAAAAATTTCACGGGTCAAAACGGCAGGAATAGTCGCTTCGCCGAGCGCCACTTTAAGGGAACGTGCCCGGAGTCTTGGGACCTCTGGAAAATTTATAAATATCCATAATACATCGGAAGCGGAAGCGCGACTGCCGTCTTTCTACCGACACGCTATATGCACACGACATAGCGGCACGAATAGATTTCAAATATGCAGAGATTGTTCTTCGGAATGGAGTGCAGCTGAGATCCGTTCCTCCCACCTCCCACTTTCTTGTGACAAGTCCCTTTCAAGAATTTATAAAGAAAGGGATATACGTGCCGCCATCAATCGACACTGGGTCATGTTTTATGTTTTACCCATAAATCCATATAAATTCGTGGTAGATTGAAATTTTCACTTTTTTTTTTAATCAACCTCTGACGTTCGATCACAGTTGATCGTCAGATAGGATACGATGTGTTCCGGGGCGTCTAGGAGGTGTAGTTTCGGAGCTTCCAGAGAGTCATAGTTCACGGGGTGAAAATGTCATTTTTTCTAGTTTATTAGTGGTAGGAATCGTATTGAAACTCCACAGATAACCAAGGGCAGTGAGCCAGCTTCGGCTTTGGTTCGCTTTTCAACGAAAATTATCGGACTGCGGTGAATGTAACCCGTGTAACTGTCCCCGAGAGGATGAGGATGGAATCGGCCACTTATCGGGCACTCTCACCCCCCCTGCCTGCAGCAGCAGCAGCAACTACCCTCTCGCTACCATCACGTACAGAAGGGTCAAGTGATGATCGCAGGGGTGCTTCACCGTATTTTCCAACTCATTTTCTACGGCGTTATCGCACGCCCTCGTAAACCTGAATGCCTACTGGCATACACCCCCTTGCCACCCTTTTGCTACCTTTGCAACCCTTACTGCAACGCGGGCTCTAGCATAGGACCGCAGGGGCCGTCAATAGTAGCTATACCGATCTGTGCGAGCTTTTTAACCGTTCATGGAAAAGCACTGGCTACGCGAAACCAGTTCTTCCACTCTGAAAGTTCCTGCGTTATTGCCACTCGAATTCCCTTTGGTCGAAGTTAGCGTTATTAAAAAGTCCCACCTTGTGGAATCAAAGGTGCACTAAGCGATTCTGTGGGAAAGAGTAGAAAAGATTGTTAGCCTTAATGCTCTTCTTACTTATGTATTTTATTGTCTTCTCTCTCATACGTTTTATTCTTTCTTTCAGGTTTTTCAGCTTTTGCATTTTCACCCAGTTCCTTGTTGCCATATAGGAATTCTTGAGTATTTTTTTTCGTATATGGGTTTCTAGTTGCACAATGGCTATCTCGATGATTTCAGGCTTTTAAAGCTTTTGCTGATTCGAAAACAGTCATGCGTGTTCTTATTGGATTGGAAGGTTCTGGGTTTCGCAGTCATTAGATCTCCCTGTACCATTTCCGAGGGATTTAATGACGGTCGAATTTAGACTCTTTGTTTTGCTTGAGTGTCGCAGGGTGGAGTAAGGGTTGTTGATGCGTTTCGAGACCCTCGTACTAATAGGAACTCGACAAAGAAAAGGAAGAAGAACTCGACGCTCCTTGGGGATGCTCATTGTTCTCGGAAAAAAAAAGAAGGAAATTCGATGACCCTGAGAGAATTTTTCTGTTCCCTTTACCTTCTCAACCCTTTTTTCCCCTTCTGGCTGCTCTTTTGTATCGTGCGCCGGGCGGACCACGTGTGCGGTATCCCATGACAGGCTGGTCTTATCCGAGGGAAAAAGTAATTATCTTCTCGCGGTGGCATAAATTTGCACAACTCCTGAAAGTAATTCGCGCCGGGACGTACCGGTAATAATCTCGAAATATGAAGTAGGTCGCTGGCAGCGAGGGCTTGTTCTTTATCGTACTCGGTAAAAGCAGTTTCAACTTTTGGGAAACAAACAAAGTGCTGGCATTTTTAATGAGATCCTTCACCGAAAAAAACCGGGTCAATTGAATTATTCATTAAAAGTGCTACTCGCGGAAAAAAAAAGTTTTTATTCAATCTGCAAAATCACAGCGGAACACCGCGACGCGACGTCACCCTCTACCTACCCGCTTCCTCTTCCTCTTTGATACTTACTCCCCTTGAGTTATGAAATTTTAAGAAACTACACTCGTTTACGTCATTTTCAAATTTGCTTTTTCCTCTTCCGCTCGCGGGTCTCGCAATGTTGCCAAACTTCTGCAACTTTAATTATACTTGAATCTCGTTATCGCATAACCGTAGTACCATTTAAATTTCACGTGTTGTTCCATTATTTTTCACCGAAATTTTTATACGCATTTTAATCGAGAAGAACGCGAACACGGATGAAACAACGTAATAACGTAAGTATTACGGTTCATGGCAAAAGCGTCGCCTAACGGTAAGGTAAAGTTACGAAATAAAAATAACGACGTCGGGCTTGCGTAAAAAGCTAACGACCGGCCGTAAAGATACGAGGCGAAGAAAACTTTGCGTTTCGATATTCGAAACGACAGAAAAAGGGCACGACGATACTCGCCAAACAGGGGGGCGGGGTGAGAAAAGGAGCTGCAACGGTGTACTTCCTCTTCCTTCACCTCCCCTTGGGTTTGCCAGTACAGCGAGAATGTATCTACGAGTCCAAAGTCTATCTTGCGGAGTGCAGACTAAATATAAATATTTTACTACCAGCAGTAAAGATAGGGCTGTGCGCAGCTGCACAAAGTTGTGGTAATAACGTAGCCTTGCGGATACAATGGTTTTATCCAATATTTCTTGGCTTAAAATATATTTTTACACTGGAAGCTTCTTGACGTCGTACTAGCACTTCGGCTTTTACACCAGATAGTTTTTCCAGTATGTAAAAAAAAAAAAGAAAAATGGTGTATGTATTACGGCTGCACGCCGTCAGCCTTAAACTGCGCTGGTTATTGCAACAGCTTTCAAACGTTCACCGCGCAAACGTTGTAAAACGTTTGAAACGCTTGGCCACGTGAATGCAGAGGATTGCCCGCTGCAAAAGTAATTTCTCTGATCGATCGAAGGGATGCAAGGTGCTTGTGCTGCCCTCCCTCGAACACGAGAGGAAGCTCGAAGACAGGGGTGCTTCAGTCAGTTCGACGTACCACCGTTGGAAGACGTAAAAAAAAAATGTGAAATTTATTTTTTAATTTCTTATTGAGAATAAAATAAAATTAATATTGTCTAGAGATATTAAATTTTTGTTTGTATTATAAAAATTTCAACTTTTTCGTACCAGTCTCAATATTCTGTTTCATTTCCTGTACGATGCCGTATACGTAGTTCCGTGCAGGATGACTAGCAGGATATGGTTTTCTGGCAAAACGGAAATGCGAAGGCGAATGTTATTTCCGGTAAAAATCTCCTGAGGGTATTATTATGCATTCCGCGTTTATTTGCCGAGAGAACAATGAGAACGGTCGGTGTCCGTACGTTGATACTCCCTGGAGGAGAAACAGTTCCATGCTTTTCTCAACGATGGCGCCACTGTGCGTCAGCTCGCATGCTCTGCTAAGGGTTGCTTTTGCTCCGTCGAGAGATGCTGCCGCCTGTCGGACGACAGAGCGGAATTCTCATCGAATGAGGGTTGCTTAACAATCGCCAATGTTTCCGGCGCTGAGATGGATGTTACCCACTGTCGAATAAATAAACTTGACACATTTAAGAGGTGCCCAATTTCAAAATGGCGTATGGCGTCTCCCTTTCGTTACTACGTACGTAGAAGGAAGATCGCGAATCTTTTTCTTTGCGACGAGACAATCAAAATCTTAAAGGTGGATGCACATAGTCGATTCAAGATGAAAGACTGAAGAAATACGTAGCTACGTAATGGACTGTAGAAACGTCATTCATGAGGAAAAAAAAGAAAGAAAGGAAAAGGAAAATGTAAAAGAAAAGAGAAAAATTGAGGACTCGGAAATCCGTTTCTTTAAAATTTCAGAGAATTTTAAAGTGGGTCGAAGCTCTGAGGATTCTTTCAAGAAAAAGAGAATGTCTCGGTTCAATCGGAAAATACCCCTTCGTCCCTTCG
>JARPRG010000448.1:799366-817313 GCA_031001745.1 Hartigia nigra | reverse complement strand
CCCTTCGTCCCTTCGACTCGAGGGTATTGGACTACCCTTCCAATTAATAATTGAATATATTAATTTACCGGTCTTTTCCTTATGCAACTGGATTCGAACTCTTCTTTTTTTTTCCATTTGTTCCCCTTTTCTGACTCCACGATCAAGCCAGGTATCTACACCCTGTTACTACACCCGTACTACCACCCTTCGACATCCTATTGGTAAGACAGTGCTCTACAACTTCGGTACTACTAGGACTCAAGTCCTTTAGTACTGACTCGCAATTTGCTGCTATTAACTGGCCACCAAGAGCTAAGGTAGAACCGCCTTTAGTATACCCAAGTTCGAGATTAATTCGCATTTATTCTCCGTCCGATCGCCTTGATCTCACGCTTCAAAAGTCCCCACTTTGCTTGGCGAACGCTTTGCAATTATAAAAGGGGGGGTTGCTGGCTGTGAGAGTACAGTGAGCAGGCAATGAATTGAGGGGTAAAGCGGGATGGGGTGAGTCGAGGAGGAGAGGATTGAAAGGGTAAGAGAGTCAGTGAGGAACAGAGGAGGAAGGAGCGGGAGCGGGTGCAGGGCAAAAAGAAAGAAAGGAAGGAAGGAAGGAAAGCGAAATGGGCCGAGATGGCGAAGGGTGGCTATAGCGCGAAAGAATTAAAGGGAGAATGCTGAACTTCCACCCTTCTTCGTTATCTGTTTGCCCGGATGCGCAAGGTTTTTAATTACACGGCTAAGTAATGAGTTAAATTCCTTCTCCAGCCTGTGAGAGACAAGATGGCTGGAGGGAAGAAGGGAAGGGGAGGGCGGGGGAGGTGCGAACGCCCGAATTCCACGTTAAGCATGCACCGACAAATGTACCGAGTCTTTTCCAACCCCTTTTATAGTCTAATTCAATCCCCTATGCTCACCCTCTTTAAAATCCTTCATCCCCTCTCAACCTCCTTTTTTCTACCCTTACAGTCAATCTATAAAGCCTCAATTTTTAAGTATTTTTATCCTTTTCTTAATCTCCGATCCAATCAACGCCGAAAAACAGCTGCCACTATCTCCCTATCGAAGTTCCAGCTTCCTTCTACTTTCGCAACTGTCTCCTACATCCCTTCGGAAACCCTTGTAAGTAATTTCGAAAATTGCAACCCGTTCGTTCACGTTGTATACCTACTCCACGATTCGTCTCAGCGAACTGTTCCGGTTTCTCCGTCCGCCTCGTTCACTCTTGGGGAATCTTTCATCAGAGTGGCAAGTAGTACCTGCACTATCCCCTTCAGCCCTTGCGCACCAAGGGTGGCTCCGTGTACCCGAACTACTTATTAGAGAGACGCTCAGTGCCTGGAGCGACCTCTATAATAGTAAAGTAAAGGCAGAAGCTCTCTAGCTGGCTGCTTGTTTTCTTATTTCCCTTGATAGAATAACAGCGCTACGACGTGCAATTATGCCGAGCGCCTCCGACCACCCCTTGGGTGTTGCAACCACCCTTCGAGATACTTATACCAGGACCATCAACACCAGTAGCACCGACCTACACCAGTGTCAACAACAAGATCTTGAAAATCATCTACAAAACTATTTCCTCTTCGATTCTAATTATTTCTTTCGTTTCTTCCTAATGTCCCCATCACCCTTATTGCGTAGTCTAGATATTTAAGCGTAGCTACCATTGAACAAAGTATACGGTGTGGTGCTCGCAGCGATACCCCCATTACGAAATTACAAATTTAGTATAGCATCGTCGCGTTTTAACAGTTTTTCCATCGTTGCCTGAGAACGCTCGTAACCAGAGACCCGAATGAATTGCCGGCCATAAAAGCTCGTACAATTATTGTCCGACGAAGAAGCGAAGAGCTGGAAAAGGGGTGAACCGTGTTTTCGGTAGATACCGGCCACGGCACTCGAGACAGTCTTAATCAATGGATTAGCGGGGTAGGCGTCATTAAAAGTCCTAGTTGCAGGACGAAACGAAGACTTCCTCGCCGGGTACATATATTAAATATGCAAAACATTAATTTCGCGCTGCTGGATGTACACACGATACACTCGTAAAACCTAAGCACAATTATATAGCGCATTTATAAAGCCAGGGGCTCGCGCGACTTTATGATGATTCCTTACCAGAGCCACCGTAACACGACAGTTGTCTATAGTATAGTATATATATAGTTACTGTGTACATATACAGTATATATATATACACACATGATTTCCTAGTTACCGGCTTTTAAGTACTTAGGGGTGGTTTCTTTTCTATTAACCAATATTTAACTGGAAAACAAGTGTTTTGGGATTGATAGATAATTCATACATTTACCGTCGTCGACCTCATTATAGTTTTAACGTGAAAAAAAAAGAGGTACAAGTAGAACGTAGAAACTTTTTGAAAGTTGAAAGAAGATTGTTTGTATGAGTTTTGGTCTATAGATTCCTAGGATAAGCTAGGTAAAAATGGCAAGGCCGTGTCGCCAATTACTATACGACCGACGCTGTGCGCCGCGGTGGCGCGCCTGAGTAATTGCGATTTAACCGGATGCACGTAGGAAGGGAGTACAACCGCAGACCGACGTTCGTATTAAGTGCAGGAAAGAGTGAAATCGTAATTAATTACGTCCCATGTTGTTCCCTACCCCTATGTCCCTCCTGGCTTTCAGTCCCTTCTATACTTGTCCCCAGTGTCCCTACTGTCCCTACTGTCCCTAGTGTCCGCTAGGACGACGGAAGGTCCAATAGCGCAAATGCGTTTATAAGCTCGTTGGAGCAGTAAACACGCGTTTCAAAGCGAAGGTATCAGGAACCCTTGGACCCCCTCTGGAAAGGGTTTTACTTCGCATTTTCGTTCAAAGACATTTTCTTGCTTTTCCTGAAAATGAAAGTTCTCTCTCTCTCTTTTTAGACAGTGGTTGTCATTATATACTCCAAGGCCCCACGTGAAGTTACGTTATAGATATATATAAGGGGCGCTTATTCAAAATCACAAAAGCAAAAGTGAAAGGGTCTCAATAACGTCTCACAGAGTAGATAAAAAATATTGTAGGTAATACGTAGTTACCTGGAGGACCTTAAAGTCCTTGAAAATCAGCATTCGCTTTTTACACTCGGTACTCGGGTACGACGTAGAAAGGAGGGTAGCAATTAAAGGGTTAAAGGAGTAGAATCTATTTGGAAGCATAATGGAGGGACTACGTGCATACATAAGCAGAGTGATATACATATACATATATATATATATATATATAATATAAAGGAAGGTTGAGTAGGCCTGGTACCCTCAGTGGACGTTCAAAGCATTGAGCGGCCGACGCCAATTCCGTTGCAATCCGCTTATACCTCCAGCGAGGACGTGGGTTCACCCTGGTCCAGGAGAACCAAAGGAGCTGAAGGAGGGAGAAGAGGATGAAGGACGAGGATCCCTCACTGAGGGATGAAAGCCCTAAGGGGGAGAAGAGGTAAAATCAGTAGGTTCCGATCACCCGATTGGCCCTTTACTCTCGTCATTTGAAATACTCCGTTGCTGTAGCCACTCGAGCTACCCGAACTACCAAGTAAACATTCGAACAAGCATCCACTTCTAAGCTCCCAACAAGAAGATCTATACGCTTCAAGTAATTCGACTGCAAACTCCATAGAAATCGGCTTGAACATTTCTGTCCTTTGCTATGGAGTAAGTAGTATATGACTGTATAGTAACCAGACGATCTGATTCCCTATGCGTCCAATAAGAACTATCGTTTGCTTTTTCAGTATATTAGGTACAGGTGCAAGATCGTTTACGAAATATGCTCATGGTTGTCGGAGATTCGTCTGACTAGACTACGACACGTTCCACTTCCCTTACCGAAAGCAGACGGCAGGATGCGCGCTGAACTGATCGAATCACGTAACCTTCTCAATCTTTAGAAGATGGCAGCGTCCATTTACCTTGCACAGGCATATAAAGCAAATCTTACTTTTCTTCTTTGGTTACGTCGCAGCCAATACTCTTGCCAGTGCTGGTGCCTACCATGCTGGCGACGCCAATGGCGGGTACCGCCGTCGATCCCTTTGATGCGGCCCCAGGGCTTGATCCAATCTATATTCGGCGTATCTACTCGTAGCGAAAAGGACGCGTAAGCGAGTCATGCAAATTCAGACCGGGCTCCTTGTAGTCAGATTTTTTTTTTGGGTATCCAGTTTTCCGGGTTTCTGATTCTCTGCTAGTTCACTCTCTTTCTCTCTCTTGCCTCACTCTCTCCTTTAAAGTCTTTCCCGAGGTACTTGAACAGAAAATGTCGTTATCGTACCATTTTTAGTCCTTTTAAAAGGTGTGGGGGTGATCATCATGAAGCTACCTTGAAGAGGTCGCACCGTATTTTCTCCTAGTGAAACGTCATCGTATTTTTCGGACAGAAACTGATGAAAGGGTATCGAAATTCAAAGCCCTTGAACGGCAAATGCCTTCTGGGTTCTTGGAACATCTTCTACGCTGCTACTGGGAATGGTTCTGTATCTTCTTGAGATTTATTTATCTGGTTCCTTTTGATACATAGTATGTCCTTGATGTATTGGACGCTGCACGATGACGACATAGGGAAGTTAAGGAGAGAATGAAGAAGGATGCTGTAACGATATAACGTGTAATTAATCTACTGCGACTAGCCGAGCTGTCTGCTCTCTGGACCATTTGCGTTTGGCAAACTCAAACGTTACATAATTTGTCAGTAATTATGCGCAGTCACATCTGAGTGTTGAATGGGTAGATGACAGGGACAGGGTCAGAAGGAACATTAGCAATAGCAATATATATATATATACATAGTACATACACCTACAGTAACAATAGCAATGCCAGTTGCCGTGAGTGGGTTTAAAATTAGCCTCAATAAGCGCGCACCTTTGTGGTTAATTGCGAACGGCAGTTAATTCGCTGGAAAGGGGAGAAGAGAGAGAGAGAGGGTGGTTACGCCCCTGGAAATTAGTTGCAGATTCTTGGGAAATTAAAGGTCAGTAAATGGAAGGGAAGCTGGGAATGCTGATCAAAAAGTGAATAACCAACTGTCGTGTACGAGCTGAAAATTGATCTTGTGAATTCTAGAGATTTCATAGGGGTGGGGGTTACTTTGATACGTCAGAGGCCAGTTTTTTTCAATTTCCAGCCCTGTAGCCGAATAATTCAGGCGTGTATCCCGAGCGTTCTCGATCCTGAGGGACACAAATCCATGAACGCCCAGGGCGTCAAGCAGAGAAGAGAGGAGAGCCCTTCGGCACCGTTGCGCAAGGGGCTCTTTATATTTGCATTGTTTTAGCTCAGCTTAGCGTAACTCAAGGGAGTGAGTCGACGCACACAGAGCGCCTCACAGTTGCCGCCATCCTCGTGGCTATGCGAGGGTTGGAGCTTCCGACCTAAGCAGCTCGGTGGTTGCGGCATCGCGTACTCTCCAAATGCCATTCCCTCCCTCATCCCTTATATGCACTGGGACACCTTCATCCCTTTGAGATATCAGCTAATACGTAGTATTCGCTAAAAGTAATAGCTATTACCTGACAGACTCTAAATAATATTTTGTACCTGCTATGGTTAAAAGCGACCAATTGTCGAGTGAAAGTGACCGATTGAAAGTGAAATTGGATTGGTTTTTAATAGGGGATGAATCTTTGTACAATACATCATCAACATCATAGTGACGTGTAGAACAGCTGCCTGGGGTAGATGATCGATATATCTGTTGGTGTGTTATCGTCTCTGAAGACCTCGGAGACTCCTACCTTGTCTCTCCTCTCTCTCACTCTCTCTGTTCGCGTGTCTGGCTTTCTCTCCTCTCTCGACTCTCTTCAGTTTCCGCTCTCCTCAGCCTCCGCGGCTCTCGTTGAAGTCCTCATCCCACGAATCACTTTCTCTCTCTCTCTCTCTCTCTCTCTCTGTCTCTCACGAGCTTCGAGAGCCACCCCACGTTTCCATAGCGATAGGTAAATGGAATCCGTAGCGAAGCCGTTGCCATGGCGATTCGCTTCCACAGTTTCACCTCGTCTCACCTCACCCTTGTCCCACCTTGACTCACCTTGCCTCACCTTACTTCATCGTACCTTATTCCTACCTCATTCTACCTACTTTCCTCTAACCTTTCTCTTCTCTCTAGTTCCTTCAGTATTTCTCTCCTGTTCACTGTATCCTTCTTCTCCTTTCTCTTTTTCGTCCTACAGTCCTCCTCCTCCTCCCATCCACCCTTTTTCCTACCTGTTCCTTTAGTTCTCGATCAAAACGCCATAGAATCTTCTACTGGCTACTGACGGTCTTCCGCTAGGTAGTTACGGAAACTGTATGTTTCCCACTAGTTAGAAGGACTTCTCGCAAAAGTACCTGATTATCCGCTCAACCGGAACAAACAACCAGACACAACTTTTACTCATCCTTTGAGAAACGACGCACTCGCTTCCAGCTTGAAGAATCCAAATAAACATTGTACTGATGTGGATCTGGTATGAACACACCTATTATGGTTACGTACAAAGTATCACCTGCGTGGAGTACGATATTTTTTTTAGCTAAAAACTCGTGCAGTTGGTACCGCGTTTGCTCGCCTAATCGCTTGACGATTCAATGCATCAAAGGAAATCGACGATTATTGGTTATGGATATTATTTATGGAATATATTTTCCAATTCCATACTCAGTCTCCGTCAGCAATGATTTTCTATAGCTTGTAGTGTGTATGTATATACATACATACGTGACTGGAAAAATCGTGTATTTTGAATTTACGTTCATGGATTCGCATTCCTATGTATAAATCAGGCTCTGGTTTTAAAACAATTTTAACATTCTGTCCTAAAGAATCTGTGTCGATCGTCGAATTGATCGTCCATTCGTTAATTGGATGAATGTTGTAAAAATGTTCATATCTTACTCCATTAGCCAATCCAATTTTTAGCTTCTCAAGATATCTAAATACTGTACCGTAAAAATAAAGTGTTAAAAAACATATACAACGAATTTTTCGAAAGCATTTTATCGACAGTTCGACGACTTTGAAAAATCTAGGAGTTGTTCCGTAAAATAACCCAGGAATATCATCTCCCGTGGGATTTTAGCCGTAGGCAAAACTATCCTCTGACATTTGTCTATACAAGCAACAATGTGTACACTCCTCTAACTTGTACCTCGTACCTTGTACTATAGAATAAGTAGAATTCAAGGCTAGAAAGATACCAAAGAACGTCGCTATTGCTCACTCCTAGGGAAGAATTTAACCCGTAAGATATAGCTTACATGATAGACGGGAATAACCTGCTACTTCATGGATATCCGAGTAACAATCCACAGCAGAAGGGAAGTTTAGACTGCAGAAATTAGTTAAGCGCAGCCTTAACGAGGCTAGGTACAACAAGAGAGCCAATTACTAGAGTTCGGGACGATAAATGACTCGTTCGAGGATATACGATTATACCGGGTGATACAATTAATAGTCAGTTCGATGACCACCAGTGACGTAGGCTTGATTCCTTAAGAAAGTCATGAAACCAGTATTTAGTTAATATATTTAATTATTTCGCTGATTAAATAATCAACCCTAAATAACATGACGAATTAGCGATGTAATTGGTAAAATATTACACTTAGTAAAAATGCTTAATAAATCATTAAGAAACATTAATTTTATCCAATTTAAAATGATATTGAGTTTGTCGATGATCGATGAGTTAATTTTCCCTCCTGATCCTCGCACTTCACTTTCATTTTCTCTCTTTCTAACTGTAGCCAAGTATCTTGCGAGCTCTTTTTCTCTCTGCGTCTCATACGTATATAAACGTAAAGACCGTGTCTCATGGACAGCTACCACAAACTTTGCTCATTATCTATAATTTGATTTGAAACTCGATTAACCATTAACTGTCTTCTGAGCTACAGAGAGGAGCCGCGCAATTTCATCATCGTTTCGTTCGAATAACTTAAACTTCTTTAATGGATGCAGAACCCTGTTGAAATCAACCTGAAGACCCAATAGAATATAGTGGAAGGATACACAATAGTAGCCAACTGTGCATAAGCGTTCTCTTCCCTAAAGTCTATTAAAAACTTGGACGTCCTAAAGCCTCCTGGGTTGTATATGGTTATATAGCTGCACTTGGAGTGCTATTAAGAATGCAATGTTAAACCGAAGAAGCGATACGACCCAGATTCAAGCCAGACAAGCCATTCGCAACGCACTTTAAGCCCTTGGCTACACTTTTATGTCCTAAGGATCTCTTCTTCTTGGAATATGAAGTACCTACGGTTAACGCTGTCGGAAGCTGAACTTGGTCTTAGGAGTTGGGATAAACTTGGAACTTTTGAATTATTATAATTCTAACCGTGTAATTAATTGCCACTGTATAAATTGCTGATTGCCTCTATAGACTCTTGGTTCCATTTTGGATTATTTCACTCGAAAGACTTAGCCCATTCGATATTTCTCAATGCTTTCCATACTTATCAATCTGGTTTTATTACATTTCATAGAGAAAGTTTAATGGCCCTACCTAGGGTATCTCAAGCCTGTATGGGACTGATTAAAAATCTGAAAAGGATTATACTTCCAGGTATTTATCTGTTGGTAAAATTAATTAGCGTTGTGCCTTCTTCCAGGTAATAACAATGGCCTTACTGTATATTTCAAAAGGCTGATCTCTACTGGTAATACGTACGAACGTCAATTCCTATGTATACGCATAGACATATTCTGATCTCTAATAAGGCTCATTATTACACAATAATAATCTCCATGAAATCCTCTTGGAGTCAAATTCATTATAGGTATGCGTCGATTAAGGTTTGTCCTTGAACATCGAAAGACGATCAAAGGCCATGTGCGTATACGGTTAGTCCTCCCGACCCTAACCATGTACCTGACGTAAGCCGCTTACCCTCATTATCGACGTGGAATTATAATTAACAGCCTACCCCACCGTACCCAGTACCCGGAGCACCAGCATCAGCAAGCACCCCCTGGAGCCTTTAAGGTCTCGAAGGGTAGGAACGCAAGTTGCTATGGCAAAGTTATAAATTCAAAATGAATTCAGGCTGGCAACCCTTACTTGAAAATGAATTTTCAAGACGTAATACTTGTCCCGTATGCCATTTCTTTTTGATGAATTTTTTTTTAGAGTCTGATTCTAATCGTCAATATTCTACTTGGGCCTAACTATATGTATATATCTTGAAATTATAATTTCTCTCAAGGCTTTCGCAATGTTCTCTATCGTTCATTCTCTGTCTCTCTTTCTCTCCGGAATCAAAGAGAATTCCTTCTTAGAGAACTTGACTAACTTTATCGAAATGTCCTGGAGGGAAAGTTCACGCTATTTCGTGCTCGACACGCCATTTCGGCTGAGTGCACCACGACATAATTACTCCATTAAAATTGAACGTCGGTCGGCGTCTTCGGGCGGAGAAGGATGAGCGATTTCCAAAGGAAACGGGAAGATGATAGAGTCTGACGAGATACGGGACTTTGATCGTATACCTACTTACTTGAAATTAGGTGCGAATCAATGCACGAGTCACGTGTTAATCGAAACGTTAACAAGCTGCCAAGTAGTCGCTAATATTTCTCCTTTATATTTTCTATACGTTTCTACTCCTCTCTCTCTCTCTCTCTCTCTGTCCGCCCTCTATTCAAGCAATCCAAGATCTGATCTCGACGTCGAATGAATATTTGTATAGACGTCGACATTGAATACTAATAAACTTTAAATTAAAAGGAAGCACTATCCATTCCTCTGTTACTTTTACGAATACTACGTGAGATCGTGTATACGAATGGTACTTTACTATAATTGAATATATTATATGTTTCAGGTAAGTGGCCGTGCGTTCACGTAACTTTTCAAGGCTGTTAAAGGGTTTCTCTTAAAGTACAGTAAGTACTTAATTTATTTATAATAACTGTAAGCCATATTTATATTTCATATGAATAATCGAATTAATACCCTGTAAATATTATCATGTGAATATTAATCCTAGAGACGGTACGTTTACGCGGTATCCCATTTGTTAACGCGAACCGTGTAAGCGATTCTTTGAAATAAGCAATATCCAGATAGACAACGTGGTTGATAGTTTGATCTATGTTAGCCCGTCCCATATGGGAAATAGAGGGTAATATGGGAATATGGTAAAAGTCAGTCAAAATATACATGTCCCGTATCTCTTAAGGGGTTTACTAGTAGAACATGTATCGTGGCCTCTACGGGCAGACACACTCGGCCGGCTCTCGCCTTTGGGCGGCTGTTAAATATCGAAATGGAAATGGATGGCTCCTTAAAAGCCAATACAGCGTTATTGGATGCATTTATATTCCGCGCGGCGCATCTGCGGCCGATGTACGGAATTTATAGGGATATACGAAGGCCAGGCACTAATAGCCGTCCTTTCGTGTTACTAAAGCTCCCTGGAAAAACAATGGCTTTCACCGCGACCGCCTTGGAATGATCAAGCCTTGAAAGAGCTTCGATATATTTTTTATTAGACATGGTACCGGAACAGACTGTAACTACGAGTATTCTATTTTTTTTCTTTTTAGTTCTTTCTCTTTCTCGATAGGAAAGTCCATTTCTCTCGTAAGCTTCGATCGCTTCAATTTACAGTCACTTTATATTGATTTCAAAGTTTCGTAGTTAGGACAAGTTCAGAATTAGGACGATCGTGAAATTGTCTATATTTTATTTAGGCCCTTTGGCTAAACTACAAGGAGGGTATCGGAGGAGTTGGTAACATTTCTTGAGAACGTGACAAATTTCCTACTTCTTCGGGATATCAGTTCATCCCTTACATTTGATACGTCACTGTGATTAACCAACCCTTATTGCTCGCAGCTGCAGTAGTTGGGTTCTCATGTGCACGCTCGTGCGCCCGTACTAGTAGCGGCAATGAGGAAGAGAGAGAGAGAGGGCAGTGGGAGAAGAACAATATGGTCTACACAGGAGAGACAAGGAGAGGCGACCGGAGGATGATCTAGGGGAGGATGGAGGGTGACTCGGGCTTCTGCGGTTAAGACGACCTACGACGTCGAAACTTCAGCAAGTGCCATGAAACTTGCAATACCGTAATCTGAGACTGTCATTGTGTTAGAGAGCGTCCAGCCATGTTTGCAAGTTTTCCACCCCGCGCTCCCTAGTAGACCTTAGAACCTTAGAGCATTGCCGGAAGTTACAGGCATGCGCCAAGTCTCCTGACCTCCATCCGGTCTCACGTAGAAAATTCATTTACTCGTTCGCGTTCGCTTTGCTTCTTTTACTTATCTTTCAGTTGCAAAGTCTCTCTCTATTATAAGATGGCGTTGGGGGGGTGGGAGGAGAATTTTTGTTAGGGAATGATAACTGTCTGATATTTTGAGCAAGGCTGTACAAGGAGGGTCGAGGATATATCGATTACACTATGTCCGTATTATCTTGAGGGATGTGATGGACGGGGTGCAGGAAAGGGGTTGTTGGATTTCAGAAGAGAAGGGGTAACATACCCCTAGGCTAGCGTGTCACCACTTTAATTACATCCATCCTGCAAATCCGACTGCTCTGCGCATCCCTCTGGTCTGTCATCAATCCGACTGTGGGGTATTTTCCAGGGGTGCAACCGAAGGCTAGTCGAATACTAGAATGGCGGAAGGGTGGAAGGATGGGTGGGCTTGAAGGGGGTATATTTCGACTAAAGCTTCCACCGAGAGAAATGGAGAGGATGTGTATCGATGGATCCTGATGATGCTGGTGGCAACGTTGGTGCCACTGACGCTGGCTACCAGGGTGGTTCTCCTACTTTGTTAATGTACCTAATAACCATCGAACTATGGTCGAAGGGTTGATCGACGAGAGGTGACGACGATGACGATGCCGTCATTCCCTGGTAAATTAACGCAAATAATCCCCCGTTGCCTCGAATCGCTTAAGGGTTGGTTGGGATGGGCGGAAGTAGATTGATCCGTTGGAGATTGAATAAAAGTGAAGCAGCACAATCATTGACTCCGTTTCGAAATTTCAATATTAAATGCCGCACCTAATGAAAGGGGACGTAACAGTTGCACGGCGCGGCCTAAATAATTAATCAAACGTTTAATTGTATGAAATTATTCATGCAAAACGGATGCCCGATGAACGTAATGATTGAGAATAAACCATGTCCGATTGGCGACAGTGAAAATGGTGCTCTAAAATAATTCGAGCATTTCGTTACATCCGCTTATGATCGGTTGATTTCGATATTAAACGCGAGCAAATATAACCTGACCCTCCCAAAAATTCTCGATTTGACTCTCGCTGTCTCCCTTCGATACAGTTATATTTTCTTTCTTTTTCACTCTTTCGACCCATTCGCTATCACCTCTCGTTTCAATCGGTCATCTCTCTCAGGCTCCCATGATGCTCCCGGCCGCTTTCATTTTGTCACATTAATTGGAAACAACTCTAAAATGATATCCGGCCATGACATTTTACGGGCGTAAATATCCGTCTATCTGCAATTTAATATCTACCTACTAGAGCGATGCCTGCAAGGTGTAAAAAAAATCCAAAAGTCTCTATACACCCAATGGACCAGGTAGCGAATCAACAATGTTCAACTAAACAGCCCGTATCTATACTGGTTTCATCCAAACATTCTTTTTTACCATTTTTTTGCATTTCCCCTTTGGTATCTCGACTTATTATACCGCCCTCTGTCACAGACCTACCCCTAAAATAATATAACCAAATTTTTTACCTCTTTTTTTTTTACATTCCCTATTCGAAAATTCCTGATACGTCTACCGAACACGGAATTCTATTCCAGATTAAATTTTACCAATGGCTCATCCATATACATTGATGGAAATGCAAAAACACCGAAGCTGGACTGTTTACCGGATAGAATGGACGATAATGGTTTGGGAACGATTTCAGGAACGTAAACTTAGAAATTTGGAACCGAACCGGACTCTGCTGAGGTACGGTTACTATCCAGCCGATATTCATTGTTCCAAAAGGTCTTGAGTTCCTCTCCCCCCCGTTATACTATACATATGTCTTTCTCTCTGTCTCTTACTGCTCCCAGAGTTCTCCTTCATCGGTCCTTGCTTTCTGCGGCACTCGCCATGTCTGCCATCCTCACTTCTTCGGCAGGCTAAGACCTGGAACCGTCTTCGAAGTTGAGCGAACGCTATATTGTTAGCCAAAGTTTTCGCGCTAGTTAGTCGCCCAGTCGTCTTTCCCGCACGTCCACGTTTCAACCCTTTGCGCGACATAATTGAGTGTCACCTGGGCATAACAAATGAAGGCATGAGGAGGGCACAGTTCGCTATCCCCTCCTTCTTCTCCGACACTTACTACTCCGAGGGTTTCTGGCTCGCCGTCGGGGTCAAGTTACTCGTGACGTCACTGATTAATGGTCCGACTTGTTTAACACGAGAGGGTCAGGGCGTCATGTCCACTAAATACCAGTGCTAATGCTCCGACTGAAACATCAGTCATTCCTACGAGGATTTCAGTGTGGGTTACATAATCTTTCTACTCCTTTTCTCCCTTCACTTTCTTAATCTTTTCACGTGGCATATGTCAGTGGTTGACTTGGTACCCAAAAATTTACCAGAAAAATACTCTGTTAAATTAAGGCTGACTGAATTGTGTATTTAAGTCTGTAGAGATATACATACGTAGGAATCTGGGAGTTTTTGGAAATTGGGTTGTAGATATATTTCCAGAAGAATATCTTGATACAAGGAATTGCGAGTAAAATGACGTTTTGGGGATGAGGCGATCAAACGTTTCGGAGGATACGGAAGTCGAGAGGCTTTTTGGTAGTCGAGATTCGGAGTGGATCTTAAGAAAGTTTGGAGCATTCAGTACGAGGCATCGGCGCATGAAAAATGTTAATAAGGCAAGTTTTAACGAGACGACGCCTCACGGCTTTGGCTGCGCACGGAAGGTTTTTTACGTGAGAGCTATGGATTTTTATTAATTGACCAGGCTAAGTAAGATCTTTTGCTCTCCTTCCCGTCCTCTCTTTCTCTCTCGGTGGGCTTCGAAAAGATCGTCCAGGTTGACAAAGCGCCTTATCTAAAGCCCTGCTGCCTCTCGTAAAGCTGTAATTTCAGCGGCGTCGCAAAAATTCTACCTCGTGACCTGACGCCGCTTTGCGTCGTTCGCCCTCAGTATACAAACCCATTGCTTATTTATAGAAAACAATTCGACTGTCAAATTTATCTATCGCGTTTCAGTTTGACAGTCCTGTAGTACATCTATAGGTTAGTTTGCATTTGTTATGTATACCACGGCCATATAAAATAAACTACATAGATGCACCTACGTACAGCATATTGACTTTCGTTCGAAATTCAGCCCTTCCCAAGCGACGTTTTAAACGAATCTCAATGACGGCAGCAGCGTCGACATCGACGCTCGACGTCGACCACATTCGAGAACGGAGACAGAGGAGACCGCGGCGACATTCTGTCCTAGAAACGAGTAGGATCGGACGATCTCTGGTTAAAAAAAGAAGTGAAGAGGGTTGGTTGCCCTTCCCGCCACTTTATTGGCTCTCCTTACTAAAGGGTGGATATTGCATTATCCGCTCAAACAAGCCCTCGCTTTAGTCGGCTAGCTTAAAGGTGAACCGACTCCAGTGCAGTCAAAGTCGATAATAGTCGTCGTGGAGGTGTGAGTAGGTAGAGGTTCGAGGTCCTACCAGTGGGTTGGAGGTTGAGGGTTGAGGGTTGCTGGATCACCATGGGCTGAGGAGTGCGATAAAGTCGTTATACGGGTGACACCTGCCCTCCTCCTCATCCTCCATCACCCAGTACCTACCTGCTCCTTCGATTTCTTCTTCTTCGGGACCACTTCCCTCCCCGCCCCGTTCTTCTCCACTATACCTACCACCACCTACTTCAACTTCAACTCCCTTCTACCGAATCCACCCATTTTCTCCATCTTCATCCTCCCTATTACGGGCACAATGTTAAAGGGACTCCCCCGACGAGATTGAATTTGCTAACGGAAAACGCGAGTGAGTGAAACGTATTTGCTTTTTATCCCTCACTCCATAGAGAACTCCACCCCCGCAAGCACCCCTCTTGGGCGCCATCCCTTTACATCCTCATCCTACTCCCGTCACCATATCCACCCTCCAATCCCTCCCGCCCGTTTACGCTGTACAGTCAGCCGACCCATCTTGCTACCCTTCCATCCCCCATGCTTCATCCCTGCAAATAGAGCTCGGTCGCGCGTCCCCCGCTACATTTGTCCGATCTTAGGGAAAGATTTTCATTCGAAATCCCGAGCGAGTTAATACTCAAGCACGGGAGGGTAGCGTCTATTCCCAGACCACCTTAACCGCACAAGGGTGGATTTATTAGGACAGGTCATTCGAAGATGACATTCATCCAGCTCAACGTCGAGTCACGTAACCCCGCGATATTTCTGTCTTCTCTTATACCTCATCTTCACTCTTTGCCAAGTATCTCGTTCCGCAGCATCCTTCGTTTGCCAAAGGGCAAGATCTTTTATAATAGCTAAGATACGACATTCTTACCAGATTGTACGCGCACAGTGTCCTCGACTGACGCAGATTTTGACTCAATCTTACGCGAAGGCATCGTTTATTCGCCAAGAGATAAATAAAGGGATGAGTATTACACGGTGCAGAAAGTTTGACTTGATGGATCCTAAATCTTGCAAACACCATCGTATACCGAGTGCGCATCTTTGGCTGGCGTATCTCGCGATGCATCCACTGTGCGAAAGCTCCGAGAGCCAGCTGCACTCATGTTGCATTCATTAACCTCGGTGTTTACGGCCTCCGTACACGTCGTAAAGTGCTGCTGAGCTTCTTGACTGGCTGCGCCCACGGCGCTACCTACTAAAATACGCCTCCTATAACTTTATATGAGAGCAGGCCACTATTCATATTACACACGTGTCATAATATTTTATGCGGGATTTAATTAGCGCCCTTAGAGGACGATTTAGTCGATTATTATAAATAAAAATAATCATTAATAAAAGATCATTTTGAAATTGAACATATGCAATAAACTCAGCGACCATGTCTATCCTATAGGTTTTTATTATTTTTTTTTATTTTTCAAGAAGTATCTTCACCGTCACTACGCCTGTATTGTCCCTTTGGATTCTCTTACACTTCCGGTACATTACTGTGAGAAATCAATCCTCCCTCTTATCCACCTCCTCGTTCGTCGTAACCGAGGAAACGTCCGTCGGACAAACTGCTTGGGAGGAGACATTGAACCGCAATCGTGGCGGGTCGAAGTTCTCATCCAGTTGAAAGACTAGGAGCAGACTAGTATATTCCTTGCAGAAGGACTCCAGGGATGACACTTACTCTAGTTTCCAGGATTACCAACCCAAGGTACACTCCTGTCCCCGTAACGTCGTGTCCAGGATATTTAGGAAAGGTATATTCCCCAGAGGTAAGGATTCAAGCGTTCCTCTTTCAGTCTTCACCTTTCATCGCACATATGGTACAGGTTGCGCGCGCTGGGACTGCATGCGGTACACCCTCTAACTCAGCGTCCCGACGCATCAAGTGCATCGTCCGCGCTCCGCCCTCGACGTCGTCGAGACCTACTTCCCACACACACACCCTTTCTGGCAACCTGCCTGTATACCTGGTCTTGGTGTTCGTTGGCGTGCCCGTTCTCCTGCATTCCACTGATCTCATCATAGCTTCGCCAACAGGTCAATAAAGAACTGGGTCATCCCCGCAACTTTCTCACCCCGTAAATCCTGTAGCACCCTCTGACCATAATGGTTGTACAATCCCTGGAATTTCCTTAAGAAAAAAACTAAAAAAACCACCGTCGACCAATCGAAGGGAGAGCAAGAGACTGCAAGAGGGCTACTACGTATATCCGGATACAAAGTGGGTGAAGCAAGTAACCAGCCAGACAGGCCCTGGGGAGTCAGGAGAGTCAGAGCTCGAAATCGCAAACCCCCCCAGGTAGCTCCGCCCCCGATATGCACTCATTGGCGATGGCCTGCGTCGGCCTAGTACTGCGGCCTATGCCCGTCGGGGTTAGAAAAGCGAATCGAGCCTCGTTCCGACTGGTTCTGGCACGATGCCGCGTCGCCGCGTTCATCCTGGGTTATTACGACAACAGTTATTTGCCGCGTTGCCCAGAGGTAGGAGTAGCCCGAGGAAAGGCTCAGGGTTGGCCTAGGATAAGCTCCTCCGTTGTTGTTCTCTGCTACGTGGATCAAATACAGGGACCCTACCTTCTGTTCGCTGATTCCGAAAAACCACTCACGATTCACATGAGTCCCAAGGACACCCAGGATCCTCAATTCTATGTGCCACGAGTGTCACACATGAGTATCCCACGTGTCTCTTTTCCCCATATATAAGATCTTGAATCGCTACTGAATTATATACTAGACTATCATTTTGTTATCAGTGATAGCGTTTCACTTGGGTTATTAACAGGCGATGAAAATCACCCTTGTAACGTCACACGATCTCGCGTACCCTACTGTTCCTCTGAAACGTAATCAGAGTCGTGTTACCTTGGAACGAACATACTGGGAATACATGAGCTTTATATATATACATAGTCACATATATGGTTCATATAATCATACTATTAGAGTATGTACCTATATTTACGTCACGTATGTGACTTGCTCTATATAGATATAGTATACCTGGAACAACCTACTAGATGCACTAAATGCACTGGATGCACTGCTCGTTCTGCCAGGCAGAATTCCGCTCGGCCCTATTACCTTCGATTTGTCAGCTGGCTGCAGACGATAACGTATTTCCCTGCTTCCTGCCGCTTCCACTTCGTACCCCTTCACCATGCGTTCGCCACTCTATCCCCCTTTATACTGCCCTTCTTCCTCACCTACCCCTCAACCTTTCTCTTCACGTACTTTGCCTCTGTTCGTTTTCATCCATCCTCCTCCTTCTCCTCCCACCTCAATACCATCCACCTAGCATAACTCTTCACTCTCTTTCTACAGCTTTCTCTTTCCG
>JARPRG010000448.1:768361-799266 GCA_031001745.1 Hartigia nigra | reverse complement strand
CTCCTCCTTCTCCTCCCACCTCAATACCATCCACCTAGCATAACTCTTCACTCTCTTTCTACAGCTTTCTCTTTCCGCACGTGACCGCATGGCGGAGTAATGGTTTTATTATCGAGTTACCTCCTGGTCCCTCCCCACCCTTGTGCAACGTCACGAATTTAATTTCTATTTTGGAAAAATGTCTCTACACACCCATACACCTATACACACCACTCGCTCCTATACGTGCCCACACTGTTTCACTTGCCTATATATCTCGTCACGCTGCGACATTTTAGCGAGATGAAATTTGTCGCGCGGACGTCTGGCGTCGCTCGTGCGACAGCGGGAAAGTCGTTGCCTGAAATTTGAATAGGAACCCTTTTCTGATTACCAAGGAGTTCGAGTATATGGGAGTTTTCGACAGGGGATGATGGTTCATGTGATCGATCAATATTTTTGACATTTCTTGAGAGATTGCCCCCAATGCCTGAGATGCTGCTGCTACTGTGTCGCTGCTTAAAGACGGAGACCTAACGAGAGTCTCTCTGTTCCCTCTATTTTATTCGATGTTTTATTATTTTTGCCTTTTTTTTGGCCAGTGAAGAAAGGCAAATTCATTCTTTGGAAATAACTGCGCCAGGAGCGTTCGACACATATCCAATTTGTGGTACCAATCAGCGAGGGGAATAAAATTTACTGGCTTTAGAAACGACAACCGTATCGGGCGAACATTCGAACCGGCAAACGCTCGAGCAGATCATCTCCAAATGCAATATTGAATGAGAGCACCTGATTTTTTTAACACTTTTTTTTTCTATCAATTCTTTGTATTTTCCCTTTCACTTTTTTATCCCACTACAACAGAATTTTCGCCATTTTACCGGTCTCGAATTGATCCTCGCTCGATTTTATCGTACTAATGACAACGTCGAGGTGTGTTACGTGATTTTTAACAATATTGCCAAATAATCGTTTTTGCGTAACGCTCAATGATCCCTCACCTTTTCGTGATTAACGCGTCATCGGATTTTCGAAAATTCGCCATTACTCGATATATAGTGATGCTCAGTATATATTAGTCCGGCCGATAACGGGATAAGAGAAGGAGAATGAGGTATAGCAATAAAGTAACGAAGGGATGCAAAATGGGGTCGGCAAGTAAGAGGATTCTTCAAAACATTTGATTTGAATAATAAATCCTCATTAGATCGAGAAAGTCGTGCGATCCAATTACCTTCGGGATAATGAATACCTATTCCGGGTTGTTCCTTTGCCATCTTCTTTTTGCAGCTTCCTACCACCCCCCCCCCCCCGGCCCCAACGACCTTCGTCTTTCTACATCGGACTAGATCTACTCATTTCTTTCATTTTTTTGTCTCTCGTCCACCTTCATTCTTTGTCCCTCTCATTCACTTCGTCTGACTTTTTCTTCCATTCCGTCTGCTTCCACTTACCAGGAAAGTCTGTTCAGGGCATCGCTTGACTCTGTAGGTGATTGTGCCGCGAGCAATATGTTTTATTTATGCCGCGTCTTGTTGTCTCCCGTCTGCCACCATGAAGTCTTTTTCGGTTGATAATCAAAGCGAAGTAGTCAGAGAGCGAAACGAGGATGAAGATAAAAGAACAAGTGGAGTCAGGTGAAAAGGACGAAAAAATATATTCTTAAGCGTACACAACCATCAGGAACTGGCTTGCGCTTGCTTTGGCCAAAAAAAAATAAATAAATAGCAAAATTGGCCTAAGGGGGGAAAATTAATTTTTCATAAAACAATCTGTCCGCGTCTCGAGATTCTCCTCCTCTTCAGTAGTGCGTACTAACTTGTCAAGAGCATCTATATGTACATTCTTATAGATAACTTAGTTTATTTTCTTAAAAAATCCTTGATAAAAAGTAGAGGTAACTCGAGAGGCATGGTAAAAGATTCAGGGTTAAAAACCATGGTGGGATCTTTAGACGCCCATTTGGGTGTCCATCGACAGCTTTCACGTAAAAATGTCGGTTTTACGAAGAGAAAAATAAAAATTTTCGTACTCTCTAGAAATTCCTGTTCGCCAATAGGGGGTAGGCTCGTAAATTTTTACGTAGCGCCCATGTGACACGTACTGTCTCGCAGGTTTGGGTTCTCACGCCCTATATAACTTCGCGGCATAGAACGACGAGGACGAACACGAGGGTGGTAGGTTTTGGCCTTGTGGCATATGGTTACGATGACGAGGTAAAGCAGGAATCTGCTTCACCTATGATTCTCAAAAGAGAGTAAGGGACAAAAGCTACAGACCCAAGACGGAGACAGAGATGAGTGCACAGGGGGTCATGACTACGATACTGCACCGGCAGAACACTTCCCACTTTACCGTCAAAGTTCCTGCAGTCGTAATATCCCGGCAGAGCTGTCTCCGGAGGGTGCGGGTTAGGAAGTTGTGTTAAGGGGATGGCATTCACGTCTCATAGAGTCATAGAATGTAATGAATTACTGTTTGCCGAACAATGCCACTGAATTCGGTCTGCTTTCCAAAGGAAGTGGAATCAACTGATTTATTACTCGTATCAACCCCTAGCGTGTCGTTCGAGAGTCGCTGTCCTTCGTACCCCAATTTTTTTCTATCTCTCTTACTTCCTTCCGTTGACTCCCTCGAAGAATGAGTGCTTATATCGATTATTAATCGCATATACCTACCCTATAAAATGGACTGTACTCGTATTGAAAAAATTTACGTGCGAATAGGGCTGTTAATTTTCTTTGAAAAAAAAAAATTCAATGGTGAGTATATCCTAATGTGAAAAACATGAAATAATGAGAAAAGTACTCTGGAGCTTCTGGCATCCATTGCCGCTGAGCACTACGGCCCGTTCAAGTATATAAAGAAAGATGAGAGTTGATAATAAACTTAGTATACGGGCATCTAACCTACCTTTTTTTTGAACCTAGCTACCTGCAGAGTGGCCACCGTAGTAAGGAAGAGCGTAATCGAGCACATTACCTTTATATTTTTATACTCTGCTCTTCGAGGAATATTCCAGACGTTTACGTAACGTGCCCACGGATTCAACTTTCTTCAGTTATTTATTAGGGGGTCCCCGAAAGGAAGGTTAATATTCATTACGTAGGAGAGAGAAAGACAGAGGGAACAAGGGAGAGGAGTTGATTCGAGAGAGAATGAGAGGTAGATAAAATTATAGAATGAGAGAGAGAGAGATGGGTGAAGGTTCTTGAAGGTGGAGGGTAAAGAGACTGTTGAAAGGACGGTACGTAGAAGAAGGGCTGTGAAGAGGCGAAAGCATGAGGAGGAGTAGGCTGAGGTGGGGAGGGAGGCGGTTGTCCAAGGGTGGTCGTCCCTATGGAGACCCTCCATGAAACCTTTCCAACTACCTTTACTCCATCGACATCCTCTTTGGGCCGCGATGACGTATTATTTATTTGCACCCATTACTCAGCACTTGGCCCTGATTATATCTGGGTCTCGGCTGGAGACCATCTTACAAAGCGTCGGGACGTTGGAGCGTTACGCAAACTCAATTAAAGCGTAAGCGCTACGTGGATCAGACGAAAAGCACTGCTTTCAGATAACCAATGGGAATATGCCTGAAAAAGGGGGTGGCTTACCCTCGATCGCACCTCACCCCACCACCTTCCATTTTGAATTCTCTCGATTTTATTCTCTTTACACACACAGAGCCTACCCTATAATCTATGCTCATTAAACTATTATTTTGCCTTTGTTGGTATATATCTCCATGACATTGAACAAAAATAATTATCACTTGAACCAGCCTGAAATACGTTCTACTTTGTTCGGTAGAATTCAATCTGAAATTCTCACGCTGTTACTTTGGTTAGTACTTTTTGATATGCCATTGCGTAACGAGGCAGTCGTCAGGCACGTGTTATCCCATAGCCAAGGTTATTTCACGGGAGATTATATGGACTCTCTCGACTGAAGCTTCCGTTGCGTAACCAGGCTTTCGTATCACGTGCATACTGTACGCCCTATCACGTGACGTGCTACGTACTTTGCGAGCGGCGTAATATTGATTTTATCTTTGGCGCAAGTACCTTAGTCCGGCAGGATCTCCGTTAAGGTCGTGTCCTGACTAATCGTGCCTGAGTTAACCTGCCATCCCCACCTGTCAGCAACGTCTGTTGCGGCCAAAAGAAATATGTAACGAAAATTCTTTATTTTTTCCTACCGGACCATCCTTGTATCCAATCCTCTATGATGGTTTCGAGATATCAGCAATAATTTCGTTTACGCGGGAAGCATGTCTGGGTATTAAGCAACGATATCAGCTATTTTAGCAATCTTATCTAATAGTACATGCAGACATATGGCAATTAATACTATAATAGAATGACCTAATAATAAAGCCTCTGGGTGTGTCGTACTCATGGATGAACATCTCATTGGAATACACAAATATATCCCAGCATCCCGTTCAGCAACACGAATTGTTAACGCCAAAGCAAACAAAAATTTTCCGTAAAGTATTCCGCAAGGAGCAATAGCTGGGAATTCAATATTTTCTGACAGACGTCATTGGTTATATCGCCATGGTTACGGACACGTTTTGCCGGTGGTACGGGTTTATTTTTTTCTTTAGAGACTCGCCCTAAGTTGTCTTTATTTCTCTCTCTCTCTCTCTCTCTCTATATATATATATATATATATATATATATATATGTATATATATATATACCTGTGTATACGAAGTTCACGTGGATGTCGAACGACCGTTTACTGTTTTTTAGTTTCTCATGGTCCATCGACTCAGCCTCCAACATGGCTCGTGTCTTCCTGTAGCTTCTGATATATTTACCTTGAGAAGGGGCCGTGGAGGGTGGAAAATAAAGAGAGAAAGAAATCGCCATTTAGCAAGGGCGCGAGGCTAATCAATCTTCTAAAGGTCCAAGGCTAAATTGGCCATCGAATAGGGCGAAATGTCGACCCTTGGAAGAGGCTTGGTGATCTTGAAATAGCAGACCCTTAACCCTTCGCACTTTAAGACGTGCTGGAACCGTCCTCTGTCTCTTTTATATGTTGATATACATATACGATATAGTATATAATATATAGGATATACTTGAATCTATCAACCCACTTAGAGACTCTGTCGTTATTTCCGTACACGAGACACGCACGACCCGCAGAGGATGTGCCTCAGGGTGACATTGATTTCGCATTAAAATTGCGGGCGCATTGTACATCGTGAACGAACCTCCGGGAAGGGAGTTCCGAGAACAGACAAGAGAGAGCATAAATGCTTAGTTCATCAGCGAGAGTTTCCATTAGAGAATATTTCGACGACAGATCGTCTCTGTAACCAGGACGAAAGGCATATAGCACAGTCACGGGATAATGATGGTTTACTGTAATGTTGGCAATGCTGGGGTACTGATGCTCCGTCGCTATGCTCTTGCAAAAGCAGAGGCGAGCTCTTTCCTGTGGACAATCATAATATTATCAGACATAGCAGTGCCTCATTTCCATTTGCATGTTTCATTATCTGCTGGCTCGATGACCTGTCGACGCTGGCGTCGCTCTACGAATAAATGTCGAACTATACCCAGCGGAGCTCTCTGTGCTTTCCTGCACAAATACAGTATTGAGACCTCATATGGATATCATGGGAAAAGGTATCTGATCCCTTTAAGAAGGTTCATCTTCCTTTCGCGGCAAAAGGATATCAGAAAGGATACACGGGACGTTTAAGTGAATCAGAATTCTCTGATCTCGTAATCCTCGTGAAGTCAATAAACATGCTAATCGCGAATACGGGTCCCACCTCCACTCCCTTCCCGACTGTGAAATTCTGTCGTGGCATCCACCCCTAACCATTGTATGACGTAACCCCGCTTCCCCCTTAACTACTACCACCCATGCCAACGGAACCGCCAACCCTGCCACCATCATCAGCAAACCCGAACCCACCGCCTGCACCCAACCTTTCTCACATTCCAAAACTAATTATGTCATAAATGAACCTTTATGAAATATCCCAGGAATTTCTCGGCTTACAAGACACTTTTTGTAGTTTTTTTCGTCCTCCGAAGGGAGGGAGACTGAGTCACCACCCCTTCATCGCCTTCCGTTATCCCTACCTTTTTCGCCTTAGTCTCGCGGCAGAACTACAGCCCCCTCTCCCACCAATTCTTTATTATGGTACGTTTCGTATCTCCCTTGCTTCGTAACCTTCTACCCTTACAACCCACCCTTCAACCCTCGCCTATATACCCATTCCAAACCTCCCCTTCTTTACTCTATGTTGATCAAACACGCAATTACATAAACAATATTACTTCCCTTTGTTACTTCCGAACCGTTCGACTTTTTCACAATACCTATGGTTACATACCTTCCTCTCTAATGGACACCTCGTTTGCAGTGTTTCGCAAGAATTGCCAACCACGTAGAAGCGCAATATCCTTACGCCTGATAAAATCCTCAAAGCTCTGCTACTATGTTTATTTCAATGAGAAAATCAATTTCAATTCCGATTCCCATGTAATCGTGCAATCGAGGGTAGCCGATTCTATAGGAAAAGTAATCTTGCCATTAGTGGGTTTACGTATATGTAATAGCGTTAATGGTGTACTGGTCGTAACAGGGGTGGCGTTTTTCTTATCGGTATTTAAAAGACGCGCGTGTCAGGTAGATGAATGGGAGGGACGGAGCTGGTTGGCTCTGAAAGTGCGTCAGTGCGATTTTCTCAAGGTATTGCCAATCTGCCTCTGACAGCACCCATATCGAGGCTACCCTTATAACCCGCAGGCTATATCCTAAAAGTTATCTGAAAATTTCATTTACGATGAGAGAGTTAATAAAGGTAAATATTAGCTGTGGAAGCGGTTTGACGGGAACAGCGAACCTGGCTTCTCCATTGCCGGGATAGAAGAGCGAGTGAGAGAGCTATACTCCCGCGAAGCTACACTTTGAGTTCATTAAAGCTCGGATCGATTCACGAAGTTCCTCGTAAAAAGGAAAGATCTAATCCGTTTTCAAGGGACTTTATTATCTTACGAGTAGTAGAGAGTTCCTACCTTACGTCCAAAAGATAGTGCACTAGGTACGCCGTATTAAAATACTAATTTAAAAAATTTTTTATTAAACATATTCAAGTAACAACGAAAATGCTGCAATTAACATTGAAAAATCTTCGTCCCCTTTTTCCCCTTTTTCCCCGTCACTTCACGGCGACGAAACATTTCCAAATATCCGTTGCTCGCAGCATTTAAACATAGTTGAGGCAAAAGTCGTGAGAGGAAGAAGCCCGGAGATATAAATTAAATGTAAATACGCTCGAGACGGAAAATGGAGAGCAAATACCAGGCTGCCGTCCCGAAACAACAATGCGGCTTAGAGGATGGGCCCACTCTGAAAAGCAGACAGCCTGGCAAGACGCTTATACTCGAACGCTATCGTATCGAGAAAGACGCCCCCTCCCCCCTTCAACGTCGCAATAAAATCGATATGAAAACCCGCTAAGGTCCCACTCCCCCCCCTTTACCCTCACCCCCTTGTAATAACGACTCAAGAATTCGAACATGGCCGGAAGGCGCCCTCGAATTTCAGGAAACGCCCGGTTTACGGATCGCGCTTTCTACTTTCTATCTTTTTTTCCTTCCGGTAAATCGATTCTATACATATATATATATATCCATTCTCCACGTGCTCCACTGTCTATCCGTTTTCTGTTCCTTCCTGCTTATCCGAGAAAAGAAAAAAAAAAAAAAAAAAGTACGCCGATCGAGTATCGGTCCAGCTGACCAAGGATTGGATAGCACATATCCAGGGAATTGCTTTTTCTTAAATTCGAAAGCTATTAGAGAGTGTGAGTTCAGCATGCCGGAAAATGGGCACTGCCAAACTTCACCTTTAAATCGAATGATCGGTATAGTTGCCTGTCTGACCAGTCACGGTATAACACTACTCAACACTGTACAGACTGGTAATTCCAGCATGGTCGAAACCAGCAGTTTGTACCGTCTTAGAATTGGCTCAGGGTGTTTGGGAGTTGATGGGGAGGTGGGCTGAAGGGAGGGACGAGGCAGAAAAGGAAGCAGCCAACTTACCAGCGTGGAAATGACCCGTCATTCGCAGTCCTTAGGGAGAGAAAGCAGGATGCGGAGTCTCGACGAAACTCTTGATCGTGAACTCCAGGTTACCTGGACCAAAGTTGACAAGTCATCTCCTGGGTTTACATCTTGGCAACGTGTCTCTGGTTATTGGTACAAATTTTTTTCTGTCACTGTATCGTGAAGTCGTTTTTTTCTGTGCTGCTGAAAAAAGAAGGTGATCCATACTTCGGAGAGGGGCGGGAGGGGGGGGGGGTGAGTCAGGGGATCGCGTTTGGTACACGTGTCTACATTTTACCTGTATATAAGCCTGACGTCCTTGAGCAAGAAGAGAAGAAACTGTCGCAGTAGGCAGGCTTTTGACGTAGGCCGATTTCCGAAAGTACGACGAGAGGATAGTCAAGATCAAAGGGGAACGCGATAGCGAAACCAAGCGTTTGCGGAAAGGCACCCCAAGTACAAAACGATTATGGAGGAGTAAGGGGGTATAGGGATATATAGGTAGTCCGATGGGGTGGTACCACCCTTGGCAGCAACTTAAACCACACGGCAATACTATACCAACGGCCCCAGAAACACACTCGGCAAATCTTATTTCCGCCTGTTTGGTCCACGACGTCGCGAGTCTACGGCTTGTTTGTCCCAAAAGCTGTTTCGTACACGTCGAAGCAAATTGACGTTGGGTTATCGTCGGAAATCTCTCGAATCCCATTCCAGGCTTTCCTTCTTATGGCGCGTTACGACACTTCCACTGGCGATCGTGCCGAAAGTTTCGGTTTTGCTTATTGCCAACCTATTCCCCTCGAGTCCCGTACGTGTAGGGGTAGTTCCGACGCAGAGGATGCAGTACAACCAACTGGTGTAGTGCTGGCAGCACATACTTGTCGCTACTACTATTTGTATTTTCTGTGTGTATACCAGTACTATATATATATATATTACTTCCGCCATTTTACTTTTCTGGCAAATACACGAAGTGCCTGTAACGACCGGCCATACTTACGAATGCTTTGGGGGAAGTTCCTGATACTGTCCGCCACTCTCCCCACTCTTTTTCCAGTGTCGCCGGACGATGCATTCGGAGATACTTTGAATTCAACTTTACGCGAATGCATGTCTTAGTAATGATGCTCTTAACGTGAAAGTCCTAGCGGTAACTCGCCCTCGCAATTCGCGCTCGGCTTCCCGTTATGCCAGACGATGAATCACGCGGAACGAGTTTACTTCTTCGCGTAATGTCCATGACGAAATCATTTTATAGCCCGATTCGTTTTCCTTTCGCATTTACTCGCGTGACAGTGTCCTGCGTATATTTTTCGTCCTAGATCCAGTCTCCAGCTAAAAGAGAGCCACGTACGTACCTTGTGGGTTAATATTATCCATGGGATTCAGAGACTCTTTACTAAATTACCTGTATAGTCTTGTGGTTGGAATTAAAATTAAAAAAAAAATAAAGGACGAAACAAGAAAAAAAAAAGTGGAAAATCTTATACAACTTTCTCAGTATGTCCTTTTAGAAAAGAAGGACCTCGTGTCAGTCTTCACTAAAAGTTTTCCTGTCTCAGATACCAAGCTCGAATATCAACTGACTTCTTTCAAAGAACATCACGGTGGTTGGGTATGGAAGTTGTAACTTTTTTTTTCTACTGTACTGGATGGTATATTTACTGTCGCTTATGTAGTTATGCATTAACCCTATAGGGGTGTAGTATAAGTATCGTCAAACACCCTACTGTTTGCAGGGGCGAGAATATTCCCGATTTTCACAGTGCAGAATTCGAGGCTGCGTTCACGGAATTGTGTCGGGTGACTGGGGATTGTGTGATGGTGGCAAACAGTTCCGCTCACGGTCCATTAGTCAAAAATGTTCAGTGACGCCGTTCACCCTCGGTGCAACGCAGTGCATCATGATGCGACGAGGGAATGGAAGAGAGATGGAGAGAGAATAAAAGGGAGTAAAAAAGGGTTGGTTTGGTATATCCGGATGATAGGAACCATCCCTCTCTCAAATTAAACGTTCAACCCCCCAGCTTATCCCTTTGCATATGACTCTTGAAAAATCAGTACAATTTGCCATTCCTCCCTTAACGAGGGAGGATTCCTCCCTTAGTCGATCTTTTGGATTCTTCATAAATACATTTTTTTTTGAAACACGTAAAATAATGATATTGAAAAATCCAAAGAGTAACAAAATCCTCAAAGAAAAAAAATTTGTTTATTAATTATTCGCCCGTCATAGTATCAAATTTCAATAAGGAAGTACAAATTTTCAGTTTTCATTACAAGCCATCGCAGGGCATATCGTTCACTTTTGAAACACGCAGTACGATCACTTCTATCACGTATACGTTACTTTCTCGAAGATTGAAAGTTTCCAAAGCTACGCGTATCATACACTGTCCAAAGTTTCCTCGTTTGCTCGCTTGCGCGGACGAAATGCTCGCAGGACGTTCTATATATCGTGTGCAGCTCGGAAATGGAATGGGACGTTGGATACACGTACTAATACGTTACTCGTAATTAGAGTAGTATTGGCAATGGTTTAATCCTTCAACGTCAGTGCACATAGACTAGCACGCAGCGAAGAAAAACTAGTAGTGCAACTCCTTTAAGTGCGGCCGACACTTTGAGTAATAAGAGTGTGTAGAAGTAGTCTCACCCCAGATCCGAGTTGGCGAGATAACGTCATTGCGAACCAAATGGACCGAGATATAGATAAGGAATAATTAGGGGAAGGGTGGCAGACGGCACGGCAAAAAGGCACGAGGGATGGGATCGAGACGACGGGCAGGGTTGGAGGCTAAAAGAGAGTTGGGTTAGTTTAAGGGATGACGGTAGACATTTGTTACTTTAAAATCTACAATAAGAGTGTCGTATAACCAACCCCCGCACCTACTTCCAACCCCCTTAACACCCTTTTCGCATATCCATCGCGACTATCGTCGTAGACCGGAATCCACCCCTTTCTCTCACTTCTCCTATCGGGTGAAATGGACTTTACTTCTAGAACGATCATACCCTTCGCTGTCCTCTCTCGCACCCCTTCGTATCATCCCCTGTTTTTTTCTCTATTTTTTCCTCTATCATACCCACCCTCGCTGTTCAGGGTGGAGAAAAAGGGGTGAGCGGATACAAAGTTTCCTTCCGTTTAACGGAACATTCCATTCTATACGCTTATCCGGCAGTCAACCCCATCTACGATCTAAGGGATGAAATATCATGAACCGACTATATACGTTACTTCCATATCCGCCTCTATATTCCCTCGTGTAACATTAGCTATTTTGAATCTCGTTAAAATCACTGGATTCGGTATATCGAATCGCCTTTTTGCACGTGGCCGTTAATAACACGCCGTGTAATTAGCAGTATGGATGCGTTACCTTGCATTGTATATATACAGTGTATATCCCCATTATGATATGCAATTTCTTGGGATTACCCTATTGCCTATTACATCACGCACCCCTATATTGCCGTGGAGATACCTAGTCTATTTAAACCGGTATTATTCCACTGATATCCACTAGGACTCCCCAGTGGACAGAGGACGCCAACGTCCTAATAGTTGCCAAGGGGACTCCAAGGGATTTACCCACTTCTCAAACACCTAATGCAAGTTTTATTTATTCGACGCATGGGCCTAGTAGGAGCTCGCGCATCAACTAAGGCTCGAGTCTCACCGCAAATAACGGAGTTTCTAGGCGGCCTGGGATTGTCGCTCGGAGACCATTAGCCGTACGGGTCCCTCCCTTGGGAACATACCCTTACGGAAAACAGGAACGTCCTCTTCAAGGACAGGGATATGTGGACCAGCCATGATGAATAAAACCAGTCGATAACGAAACATTGCCTTACTTTTTGTACAGACGACTAAGCGTCTATACCGCATACGAATTCTGTATATGTTTTTATACCTCTGTATAATTGTACGCATCGATTAATGAGAATTGAAAAAAAAAATAAAATAAAATTTCATTTTTTTTGTCTCACACACCGGGGCGTGAGGGCAACTTTATCGAAATACATTATCCAGGATTTTGGTACTCGATAAAAACGCGAAGTATCGCTCTCTGGTTGGCTATGTCAAGGGTGGAGGGCGGAGGGGGACGTTGGGGGTGGTTGCTAGTCTGCTCATCAAGGGTCGCTCGGCGTACGGCACGTATGGGATATCGCGTCATTAAATTGCATTTGCATATCACTGATCCGATGAATAGGGGCTACCACGCCTCGGTGAAGCCAATTAAAACTGACAGGGCTGCCTGATGAAACTTTTTTTTTTGATATGGTTATCAGTACGATACAGCGTTCCGCCGTTGAGTTTCTACCTGAACGTCATTGGTACCCATGGATACATTTCAAAAATTGTATAGTAGAAGGAAAAGGATAGCGTGGGAAGGTCTGTCCACGTGCTTTTTTTTTCATCCCTCCTCCCCACTACTCATGAATATAATATTCACAGTTTTCGGACTATCGCTATGCATCACGATCTATACCACTCTTCCGTCGATCCTTCGTAAACAGATAAAATAAAAAAGAAAGGAATCGCAGAAACGAAGATAAGAGAAGAGCACAAGTGTTATCCCTGATACCGCATATACGCATATGAATCTCTCTTACATAATATTCCCAATGGTTATGTGAACTCACGCACAGCGACCTATATCGTTTCACGTTCGAGCTATCATATAACATTACGTGTATATATATATATATGTCGAAACGACACATACCCCCTGTATGCGACGCATGTTTGCACTTTTTATATCTGTCATTCGATGCCTTTTTTCTTTTATCTTTTCCCTATCCTTATTTCTTTTTTTTTCATCCCTGCCCTCCCCCCTCGCGCCCTTTTCTTCTCATCCATCTCCATATCTTCGCTGAGTGACGACTCTCCGTATTATATTCATGTATAGGCTGTGTGTGCATAGGACTCGTCCGTACGCAGATGTAAGGCGTCGACATTCGTATGACAGTAGAACTACACGGTATATTGTCAGACAAGGTAAATATCCAGGATCTCATAGCCTATGCTTCCGGAGGGCGTCTTTCTTGAATGTATCAGTGCAAATCGGACGCCGTTTAATATTGATACGTAGCCTTTATACAAAAAAAAAAAAAGTATAGGCATGTAAAGTATACAGATATATAGACTTCTGAAAGAGGAATGTTAGATGATAAAGGTGATACAGCGATGGGGTGGTATGTTCAGAGAATCCTATGGGGTTGTGCATGTTGGGTATATATTTATAATATATATATATATATATATATATACTATGGAATACATAGTATTGGAAGGACTATTCGCTCTGTCGGAGATATGAAGTTCCTCGGATGCAATAAAGTGACAATCATTGCAAGGCACTGGATATAGGTACGTTTGATGTTCTCCGCGCGTTACTTTACTACGTTAACTTTTTCCTCTCTCTCTCTCTCTTCCTTCGATCCGTTATTCTTACCTAGACGTTATACCTTTTTTTTTCTTTTTTTTTTATGACGATTTCTTCAGTCAGTTTCTACTAACTATCTTATATACCATATATATATATATATATATTATAGGGATGTATATACATCCCTTTTCTCCTATCCGCTATTTCGTCTTTCGTCCTTTTCTAGAGACGGCTTTGGTCGAGGGATGAAGGAAGCAGGGGTTGCTACTGTCGACTCGCACTTTGATTTCCGCCGCTTTCGCGAAACCTGATCCTAGTTGCAGTTAATGGCCGTGATGTCCCGGTCGTCCAGAGTAGTAACAGGCGACTTTTTGGATTCCAGACTTCCGGTCTCCTCGGCGTTCGTGCAGTTAATCCCGTCGTTAGTTCCGAGGAGAATATTTTTTTATCGCTCTGTTCGCGTCCGCTGGAACCGAGCTCGCTTGAGGAGACTGGAATGTGGATGGGAGAGCAAGAGGGATAGAGTCTGAATCTGAAAGAAAGAGTGAGAGAGAGAGAGAGAGAGAGAGAGAGAGAGAGAACGGCAGAGGAAAAGTGCCAGTGGCAAATGTCTTTGGAAATAACGCTACATTAGTATTCTCTCATTTAATTTAGATTAGCGAAAGAGAGTAGAAACAAGTAGGCGCTCGAACTCTGCCGGTAACTTGGAAGAACTACTTTGTTTTACCGCATAATATCATGTAGATGCTGCTAAGACATGCGCTAGTCTCCTTTATATACTATCTGTATATTTATACAGTGCACGTGTTTATATATATATATCTTACCTGCTATAGAGATTCGTCATAATGTATATACATACATAGGATGTCTGTTAACGAAAGTGTATGTACTGATTGAAACTGTAGCTTCAATTAAACTAAATTAGAGATATGAACGTCTGTAATACCATCAAAGCCGTAACCAACTGTGCACGAATTTATCTCTTGGTAAAACTTTGCTGCATGGTACACGTATATGGGGATGGATACGCGACGGAAAATGATTTTAATAATTAATGGGATACGCGTTTACTGAAACGGCTAGATTCGATACCATTAACATGATGCACCTTCATTCGATGAGGGTCCGTTTAGTGACGGGTCGCTTGTAATTGGACAAATACAGGATATCAAAGCTTCGTGAAAACATATGTTCGAGGGGGGGTGTGACACGGGTCGTATAGTGTCGAGTGGTGTTTGGGTAATATGTTATCAATGTTATCACATTTTATGGACTAACTGTGGAGCACTTTAGGTATATAGATGGTGACAATAGTGTGGAATAAAAAAATCTGATCTGTGCATTGATCGATTGAAAATGTTTACATCAATCTGTGAGCTGAGTTAGAATTTTTTTGTTTTAATTAGTACAACCCCTTTTGAATTTTAGGGTGGGGGGCAGGGTTGAAAATTTCTTACATTGGAATATTCCACTAGAGTTATACAGTGTACAGGAGATCCGGTAAGCCCCTCGCGAAACTTCGCTACCAGGCTGATTTGAATTACCCTGGAAATTATGAGAAAGGTAGTCAGTGAGGGTAAAAGGGAGGAAGAGCGGGGGACGGATGAAGGGGTGCAGAGTAGCCAGGAATTGAGAAAGAAATACAAGCAGCCAATTTTCGTAGCTGCAATTTTTACAATTAACCGAGTGAGATAAGCGTTGGCAACGTTAAGATAATTTTATCGAATTTAATCTCGCTGGAAAGAAAAAAGCGCCCAGACATTTCTCTCTCCATCCCTTAGCGCGGTCGGCTTGTAAACTTACGTTTACGCAGATGAACTCATTTCCGTTAGAAAATTATAGGAGATTCCGCGAAGCCGTTAAAGTGACGGAAGGGTGCATGGACGAGTCAGGGGTCGTCAGGTTTGTCAAAGGGTTGAACTCAAATGAGCCACAAAAGGGATACCAACGGTAGTAAGTATACGTATACGCGGTGGGACTGAGGGCAGAGCTTGCAATTAACATAAACATTTTTAACTAATTGCTCGTCGCTTGATTAAACATTATCGTCACCATTTTTCGTGTTCGCTTCGCTTGGCAAATTAAATCGGCCATCCGGCCGAAATGGATCGTGCTCCCTCATAAATAGCGTCGAGTCGATAATCGCCATAGGGAGAATAGCAATAGGATTTTTTTTTATTTTTTTCTTTTTTATGGAAAGCACGTAAAATTATTTCTATCATTTTTTTGCTCTCTGGTTGATTGTTGATGAGAGCAGGAGAGAAAGAAAAAATTAATTTAAAAAAAATTGTATGCCTTAAGGCTATTCATAGAGTTTGATCGCACTTATGAGCGATGATTAGAAACAAATGGAATGAAGTAACAAAAATATGTTACGTATGTGGATATGTGGATTTTATAGATATATAAAGTATATAGTATATATATATATATATATCATTTATCCAATTTTTAATTCAATAAACAATCTTGTATATCAGCTATACATACACCTCTATTGATACATGGAGCGCAAAATATAAATCCTATTTAATTAACACTAGTAGGCATGTCCGTACAAACAAATAATACTGGCGTTCCTGATGCATACAACCTCCCTCCCTAACCCCTTTTCGCTGAATGCAGTTTCATTCTCATTTTGCTATATATTAGCGAACTCGCCCCCTCGCGACCCCTCGTCGGATGTATAACCCATCATATTTTGAATATTGCCAAATAATAAAGAGCCGGTTAATTACAATTAAATCAACAAACGCATAAAAAGCTGAATGCATTGCACTCTCCGCATATCCGATGGAATTGAATGTGGATGTTTTGATAATCGGAGGATGAATTTTTAAAATGGAAAAAAAAAAGAGATAAAATTCTGTCGATCACTCAAAAATATTGCGCGATTATCGACGGAGACTCGTATTGCTGTGATTTATTGACATGGAATTCCCAGGGGTGACTCACTGGGTCTATACTAGAAAATCGTAAGGGTTGATTTCCTGTTATGTTTTAAGGGTGCCAACGATATGCTTTCTCCCCGTCACTTTGCGAGATATCGAAACTTAATTACAGAGATCTCGGCTTATTAGTGAAACTATGCGGCAAGCTGTATGTAGATATAGTACGCGAAGGGTTGCCTAGCAGTGGATTGGGGTTGGTTGGTACACGGGATTAGGCGGTGGATGAGGATTTCTGTAGCAAGGGTGCTAAGAGGGTAGGTGAGCGAGATGGAAGAGGGAATAGGAAATTCTAACTAGAGACACTTGGAGGAGAGTAGTTTGCGAAGGAGGTGTTTACGTGAAGTTGCCCTCGAATCCTCTGCAGAGCCAAGGGGTGCCGAAGCAGGCATGCTGGCAGGGGGTTAAGGGTGGAACGAGGTCCCTGCCTTGGGGCGCTCTAAAATACCCTTAAATGTTGTCGCTGTATTAAAATGGTGAATCACTATGCTAGTCGTTTGCGCCCATTGCGCGTACTCCAAAGTGGGAATTCAAGCAGCCAACCGCGTCGCGAAATTAAAATCCTGAAAGGGTTGTTTCCAAAGGGAAGCAAAGAGAACCAAATGCGAATATGAGTCGTTTTGCGAAATTATAATTATACGGGAGAACATGTTGCGAGTAATATTTCAATAGAAATTGGAATCTTTGCGCAATTTATATACATATGTATGCAAATTATTATTTATCTTCTTTAATAATTACAATTTATATAAACTCGTAATCGTACGCGTGTATGATTTTGACATGTAATATTTTTGCAATTTTATTGGATTTTTTTTCTTTTACTAAAAAGCCTGTGCTTACTTTATTTCTCAATACTCGAATCGCTTTCGAAAAGTTCGGCTTTTGATTCGCAGACCGATGTGCAAGCCTCTGATTAGATTCCACAGACCATCTTATTCGGAAATACGCCATACTTCAATCTAACTGTGTACGAGTGGGTGTGAAGGCACCTTTAAAGCATGGAAATGTCGAAACACCGAGGAAAACTAGTTTCCAGAGATTTGTGCTTTGTCAGGTGTCCTCTTCATTTTACACTCTGTCTCGTTCTTCATTTCCCTTTTCTTCGAGTCCCTTCTTTATTTCGTCCTTTGCCAACCGCTTTGCTTTGGGGTTCCGTTTTGTCTACTGACTCTCGTATAGAATTTCAGTATTCGAAGGGACAAAGAGAAACGGTGAGCAGCTGTTTCGACGCTCAGGAAAATTACCGATTCGACGAAAAGTACGGACTAATTTTCAAGAACTTTTCGGCCTATTTTCTCCAACCAGTCGGATGCCTTTAATTACAGGACCCTCTGGAAATTAAGAATTCGATGCAATAAATAACGATTTAATAAGAGGATTTCCAACGAAGGAATGAGAAGACGCAGATTACTCAAGGGGTTCAGTATCTGCCTACTATTATCTTAACCCCTTCACCCAGAATTTATTACGTTTAATAATTAATCGAAGGGATCAATGAAGGCTTATTGAAAATATCTTTATGCATATTATTTATTTAGTCTCGGTATCTTTTAATATCCTTGGCAGAACAAAAAAATTATCATCCCAAAAACCTGTAACCTCTACAACACTCAGCTTCTCATCTGATCATGCTGAGATCAGATGGTCCAGACCTACCTGACCTCACTTTCCGTGACCCTGACACGCAATGACTTAAATTTTACCTCGCGTGCTTTCCCAAACTCAGAATTATTTTTTTTTCGTGTATTTGTGGCATCCGCGTCGTCTCCTCCGCACACCAAGACACGACGCAGTACAAAAGAAACATCTGCAGGGTGTAGCCAACTAAGAAATTGCTAAGATGACAGATTTCGAGTGTGGAAGGCAGCTGGTAGAAGGGTAGCTACTAGCTAGAGTGTAAAAGGAGATTTGACGTGGAGGTTCTTGGCTGACTAGATAAAAAAAAGGAATAGAAGAGAAGGAAAGGGTGGCCCTTAGTTTAACTGGAGCGCAACCCCTCTCCCTCCCCCGTCCCGGACGTCATTTTCGTCACGCTTCCCCTTTCCTTGGATTTAACGCCCTTCTGGTCAGACGCGCCCCAGAAATCTGACGCTTGCGATTACCTAACTTCCCCCTTTATTTCCTCTTTAGAACAGCCTTGAGCTTTGAGCTTTTTTTTTTAGAACATCAAGTTCATCATCGCTACCCTGGTTCTTTTTTGCCAACATCATGCGCCGCCCTCTTTCGTGTTCTCTTTAAGGGTTTATACCCACTCACCGCGTCAAGCAGTTAAGGACACAAATAGTCAGACGCGCCATAAGCATCATTTGACTGACCTACCTGTATATTGTATGACCCATCTAACCACTACATCCACGAAAACAACCCTCGCTCCCACGTTATTGTGGTCGCTCGACCGTTTCATGAGAACCGCCCTTAATGGTTCACCGCTAATGAATGTTAATACTCTTTTTCTTGTCTGCCTGTCAGCTGCTGCTAATTATGTACAGAGACTGGTATACTTCCGGTACTGTCAGGTCGAGCTTCAAATTCCACCAGAAGTGAATTAAACGCTTGGACCTTAGTGCTCCTTTTGGAGACGTCACTTCCTTCCGCAACGTTACGATCGTCTGGAATGGTGTTAAAGGACGAGAAAGAGATAGAACATACTCTATAAAGGAGCATCGGAGATGACGTTTCTCTCATCTGGTACATCATCTCTGAGATGGTCGCTTTACGACTCCAGCGAACTTTACCGGTCAATTTCGCTCGATGAATATAATTCATTTAACGAGGAGGATCGCCCGGTACGCGGTCCATTGGATAACAAGGGTTGAAAGTCTCTATTGGTTTTCTAGGTAAGAGTGACGCTACGGATTCTCAAGTATTAGAAAAGCAGTGCTACCAACGTGGATCGTTTTGCGCGATATCCCCACCTTCCAAGTCACCCTTCCGAGTTGCAGGACTGGGTTTAAAACTACCGATCGCGAAAACAGGAGAAAGGGAAATACATTTCAGTAATTACGGCTTCTATCTTTATTTCTCTTTCTCTTTTCTTCATCCGTCCTCCTCTTCCTCTCGCGCGCATTTTATCTTCTCTATTTTTCATCGTCTTTCGCGCGGGAGCCCAGCATTTTCCATTACGATTCCGATAAATTAATTTTCAGTCCGTCCTCCTTTTCATTGCTGATGCTATTGGTTGAAAGGACGTCTTATATGTGCCATTTACACTCTTTACGGGTACTGTCAGTCTACAGGGGTTCCAAGGTGCATCCTTAGCTCTGGACCTATTTCATCATCTACTCCTTGAGCAGACTCCATTTAGCCCTTTCGTCCTTTTCCTTCTTTAAACAGCAATCTCTCGTATCCACCAGGACTATATATATATAAACACAGACACCAAATCCTCTTCACTATACGTTACATGCGAAGCTCAGGACTCTAGCGAAAGCGACTCTTCCCAAAGCTTGCACGCAAGTCCTCCAGGAGCATCGACGAATTCGCTTTTCCCGGAAATTGTTCTCATTCGTCACAAAAAGTAGAATCTATGCTCTCAAGGTATCCTCGTGCTACGGCATAATACGTATGACCCAGTCGACCTTTCGAAGGACCCAGAAGACCTTTCATTGCTACCAACGGACTTCGCATCGACAGGATGACGCAATAAGTTCTCAGTTTACGGCACTGCGCTATAGCTGCCTAATGCAGCTGCGCTGTAGCCACTTACACGTGGCTTTGTCCTAAAAGTTGGCAATGACGTGTGCGGGTAGCTGAAGAAGACCTAACGAATCAGGGGTGATAGTGTGCAGAGCCTGGAGTGTTGGACGATCAAATTTCACGATCTTTTTTTTTTTTTACTATTATTTTGTATCTTGCGAAGTGGTACCACTGAATTTGAGCTTTCGATACGATTTCACCCTAGAGAAAGCTTTTGGAGAAGCGGGCGTACAGATAATGTTCCGGGAATACACGGTTGCAGAGTTCGCCTAGATCAGGCGCAGACTTTCACAATAGAGGATTATACCATTGAAGTATTATAATGACGTCGTGCGGGCGCATAATACGTAACATGTAAAGGGGCATTACGCAGACCGGATGAATAGAGAATCGGTACGGGAAACGCTCCTGGAGGTCAGCGGTATTATGCAAATCGTATTACCGGTTCATTGTGGATATTTCATGCGGTAACGGAATACCTTGCGCAAAATCTTCTATGAACCTTGAGGAGACAGATGTCTCAGCTTCGTCTGGGAATTACGAGGGTTACGGGAAGATGTGAGACCTGCATACGAGAAACATCCTGGGTGCAGCCTAGTGCCTACTTCCTTCGGGCTTTTACGACTTTTCGATTATACCTATCCAGGTTTAACATGGCCCTCTCACGTTCTACCAAGCGTTTCTATGTAGGCTTCAAAAGATCCCTAGATCGTAAAACTCCTAAAGATCTCGATGACCATTTGGCACGTTATTTTGTACTAGATTTGCAAAGTCTTATGGTTTCTCGATTACCTGATGTTTTTAGATATTCATAGCCGAAGGGGATAGTTTAAGTAAAAAATGTTACCGATTTTCCAATTGCAATAGGTACTGATCGATAATCTTGTCATATTCTTATATAAATGCATTTTTGCTTTCTGCGAGTCTCTGAAGTCTCAAAGATCCTTTCCCTTGCGGATGGAGCAAGAAGACCGATAAGAATGTCAGTGACCTTGAACAAAGACGCGAGCATGTGGAAGTTTGGCAATTCTTGCTGAAGTTCCAGGAAGTCTGCAACAACCCCTACATGGCCGACGGTCTAGCCGAGCTTCGCACTACCCGCGACCACATCAAAGCGGCTGTTGGACGAGCTTTGAGCACGATACGCCGTCCATGCCTAGCTTTGTGACACCGCAGCCAATATAGCCGGTCCGTTATTACCTGGCTTCCATTCAATATCCTTAATTAAATTCGAAAGCTTATTCACTGCGGTTAATTACCATTTCGTTCGAACAGTAGTCACTCCCCCAGCAACGGTATCGCAAATTTAAATCATAGTTGAAGAAGACTTCAAGAATCAAAATCATACCCAGATCAACTGCGGATCCAAGCCGTGTTTCTTGTACGGGAAAGATCATCCTCGGATAAGATTTGGATCTATTTCATAGACTGAAGTTATTCTTCGTAATAAAAGTGAAGTACAGTATAGTCTCTCGTATAAGTACCTACGCGGGATCTTATATGGACCATGTCAAATGAACATTCAGTGAACTGTCCCATATCTAAAATTTCCCCCAGGTAGGATATCTAAAGGTAGATTATTTAGTCTCAGGTGGACGAGTTTCTCTGGAAATAACGAATCTTCTGGTGGTAACCGGAGCAGAGGATCTGGTGAAGATGCTACAGCCATGAGTTATCCTACGAATATGACTTCCTGCCCGAGGGAGAGTTTCCATTTGGTGAACGAAGCTCTGAGGCTGCTTACTCGCATTTCAGCCCCTTTTCCCTTCATCGACCAGCGAGAAAATCTCAATTACCTGTACAGGCAGGAACGACAGGAAGGGACCAGACTGCATCACATTCTCTCCTAGGATTACCCCGGATGCCTTGCTCCTCGCTTTGTCTCTGGCTCCGGATTCAACACCCGCCAGCTCTCCCTATGTCCCAGCATCTCGACACAGGAGCGTGAGAGTGTTCGCTTGAGATTTGAAGGTGGAAATGAACTGCCGGCATCAACAACCTTAGTAATGACGCAGCTCCCGTGTCTGAGTCTATCCTTACTCCGCCACTCGTCCAACGCGCCATTTCCAGACAATAGTCGCACTTGAAGCCGACAGCACCGACGTCTAATGATAGTTTGGACAGCTTGCTAAATGAGACGCCCTGTATAGCGAATACGGAAAATTCAGTAGAGCTCAGGATTTTTCTTAGAGCTGATATACTTGCTTCGGAGCCATATACTCCAATTTGTGCAATCACTCACAGCTGGACGAGATGTGTCTTATCTTGTATTCTGCTGCCCTGGAGAATTGCGGACGACCACGTGTCAAAATTATTTGGACTCTTCGTAAATCGAAAGAGAAACAGGAATACATTTGAATGGAATGAAGTCGTGAGATGGCGTCAGTAAACAGATTGTGACATCTGAAAGATATTGGAGGAAGAGGAGAACCGGGGAAGTTGCTTCTATAGAGCAGTAGTAGGAATATATATATATATATTATAGAGGGATGACAAGATGCGTACCACTTTCTCTGGCATTCACACTCTCGTAGCTGAATTCCGGAATAATAAGTTGAAAAGAAGAAGAAGGGTGGAAAGAGGAAGCAAAAAGCAGGAGGGATGTTTTCCCATGGAGTCGACAGGTCTACCGTAGAGGAGCAACCGGTTGTCATGGCACCGTTCCAGCGTGCTTTTCCAGGAAGCTGCTTACACGGCTGTTCAGCGTTCATGTACAATACCCATGCTCGCCATTAAGTCTAATTCGACGTTTATTTGTAGCTGGAGAGCATGCATTACGCGGCACGATTTTGAGAAGGAGAAGGTTCGGGATCACCGAGCTCCCCGAACTGGAATAATTGCCAACTTCGGCCCCATTATAACAAGTTCAGGGTGTTTAGCGTGAAAGTCGAGTAGGGTCGGATTAATTTTCAGCTATAAATTTACGCATGGTACCATTCGTCGGGACGTCGCCCACTAGGGAGATAGTACTCAACGCTTTAGGTAGAAGTACTTGAATATACATATACAATCCCTTAGTCGAAATAGTAGAATAGACAAGGAGTAAAGCTTGAAGGAAGAGGAAACATAAGAGAATGGAAAAAAAAAATGATACGACCGAGAGTCAAGGAGAGAGATGGAATTGGGTATAGCAGATATAAAAGATGCTATTGAGAAATATTTCAGTACGTCATTCGAATTCCTCTCTTTTGGTGAAATCTGAGAAAGATACATCTTGGACGATAAGAAAATACGTAGAAGGGACAAAAGCTGTGATAATTGTAGGAGCAGTGTATGAGAAGTAAATGAAAGAAGCGATGTCTGATTTGCGAGACGACTTTGAGAGGAGTCGAGAAGTCCTTTCTCAAGATCGGATGAACTCGATCGAGAAGTTTCGAGGGAACTTAATAGAGGGTTCGGGATGTATCGATCAATTACCAATTTAAGGGTCGGTTGAGTTTCCTCTGTGTAGTACCTATAGAGAGAGTAATCGAGTGTCGCTACGTTATTTCGATCGGATTTACCCGTTTTTTTTCCCGACGACGAAAGGACGAAAAAGTATAAGAAAAAGAAAGAAAAAAAGAGTCAGCCTGGGTCCACAGGGATTTTCTACGTATTATTCTCCCGGGGCAAAGATTATCGGAAACGCGAGTAGATTACGCGAAATTCCGCTCGAGTTTGCAGGCAGAAAAATAGTTTGAAGATGGAAAGTAGAAAGGAGAGCGAGAAGGTCGACGTGGGAGATGAGAGAGAGAAAGTGGGATGCTGCGTGTAGCACTGGACGTAAAACGGGTCTGCTTTGAATGGCGGGGCACTTACTTAGGCAAATGCCTGCTATTCGGATTAAGTATTTGTTCTAAAAGCTAAAGGGTGCGGGAGAAACCTAGTACCTAGTGGAGAGAGGCAAAGAGAGAGAGAGAGAGAGAGAGAGAGTGGGAGCTTCGGGAAAAAGAAAGAGACAGAGTGTATGGCCAGAACCGTAAAGACCTCCCTCCATACTGTAGAACCGGAAAATTCACCAGAATTTACTTCTTGCACCAGCGCAGCGACGGAAGCACCGGGTTTCCGGTTATACTAAAGTACTACTCACTAAGCGGAAAGGGGCTTTACTACCCTATCGGATAATGGGTGAATCGCCTCTCGCTCTGACCCTTTCTCTCTCTCTCTCTCTTTTATTTTCGTTTTAAAAAAAGAATCGTCCTTTGACTTTCTCTTTTAATTCTCATGGTAACCGTATAGGAACGCAGTAGTGGTACCTTCCAACAATTCATTACATAATGGTTTCTCTTACCTTTATTATCAATCACCTAGAAAATCCTCCATTTTCTCATGCTTCCTGTTCTTTCTATAAGATTCCTCTTGGATTGGCTTACGGAAGCCTATCGAGGGTTGATATACTATAGATGGACACGCCATCTTGAAAAGACCGTCTTGCTTTCAGCGAGATTAAGAATCCAAGTTTTAGTAGCGGCTTTCGAGTAGTGCAGTAAGAAGAGAGACGCGCCTGAATTTCACACGCGCCATATTTGTTCTACCGTTATATAACAATGGTTCGGTCATAGGTAAGGTTAGCTAGTCACCCTCTACCAACTCGTAAATTTCTAAGGGTGAAACACAAACAAAGTATCGCTTCCAATACGTACTGAAACGTTTCGTGGAATGCAATTCCATCGAGTTGATATTCTCCCAAAATTCTCCATGCAATTCCATCGGTATTTTCATGCATTGACGTAATAAAGCCATATTGAATAATATCAAAGAAAACTAGTTTTCATGCCTTCCAGAAATTCCCTTTATTCTTTACTTCCGGTTGGTATCCAAGTCAACTTGGTTTTTCATTGTCTAATACGTTGACTCGAATTCGATCACTGGAAATTTGATCATGAGTCGCGGAGTAAAGGGAACATATAGTGAGCACTCTAAGAAGTACAGTAAGAGAAGAAGATTCGGCGATCGCGAGGACTGGCCGGAAGTAGACGATCTCTTTGGAACCGGAAGAAACGAAACGGAGGAGGACATTATTTCTCATAGGAAAGTTCGGCGAAACGATCGGATTGCCAATGAGAATGGTGGAAGATTGTTTGGCTCTATGGGAATTTCGATAAATTGAGCAAGGAGTAGGTATAAGGTACTTCAATTGAAAAAGTATTTCTGACTCGCGTTGGGTTACGTGAACTGCTGGAATTTCACCGGAAAGGACCGTCTGTCTTGGAATAAGAGTCTGAAAGGGGAACAACTTTTACTACTGGCAGTAGTAACGGCACGAACAGTACCAGCAGTTTCAGTCATCATCTCTGCAAGTAGGTACGTATACCTACTATTCATAGAAGGAGAACAAGAAGAAATGGAAGAAGAAGAAGAAGGGTAGTGCGTCAGGGGGTAGTTTGAAAGTTTAATCCAAGACTTTGTCAGGAAGGTCCTGAAACGTCACGGAGTCGTTGAAGCTTATCATTTTTACAAAGGGCTTGCTTAGGGCTGGTGATTGCTAAGGGTGTCTAGAGATTAGCGTACTCCATAAGTAAAAAGATGGTCACCCCCAGTAACTGCAAACACTTTGGACAACCATCAATCCAGCATTCCTTTCTGCTGCGTTGCCTTACCAACCTTTTTAGTACTGGTGGTAGTGGCAGTGGTGGTGGTAGTGGTGGTCTGACTGACTGTCTCGAACCCCTCGTCACCTCCAACTAAACCATTCGTAGGAAGCAGCTTTTACTACCGCGCGAGCCTCGACGCGAGTGGGCGGGTATTTCAAATGAAGGTATTTGTAGGGACTTTATGAGATTTCAATGGCCCCCTTAATCTAAAAGTGCTGACAAACCGCGAAACTTTCCCACTGTGAACAAACACGAAAATAAATCGATGCTAGATGCGCTCCGGCTTCTAGGTTTATATTCAAACTTCTACGCTGTTTACTGCACTTTTAATTTTTTTTTCCTGTAACCCCTCTATCCCCCTCTATATCTCCATGCCATACTAGAAATCATCTCCCTCGGCCAATAATAATCAAATTTCTATCGCACAGATAACAGATAAATCATAACCTATACTTTCAGCCATCCACCCTTATTTTCAAAAATTCTTATCCAACATCCCTTAAGATATATTATGATCCCACGCGATAAAAACTCTAAAGGAAACAAAAAACCGAAACTTGAACAAACAAATAAATAGAACGCAATATCCTTTCGACATATTGGCATAATTGAAAAGGGAACCGAGCTTTCTATTGGCCAGACAACAACATGGTACGTTATAGCATGATAAATTTGTCGAAATTGTCCGCATACTTTCCTCTCTAGTATCCTAGCGAGAGAAGGGCACATAGTGAAGTGAACAGGATGAAGGCGGAGGGAGGTTGCCTTGGCAATTCGCATATGTCAGAGAGGGATGAATACTCAAGCCAGAGGGTTGTTTCCAAGGTATACATACATCGTGTCCATAGGCTGTGCACAGCGCGAAATAGCGCGAGCGAAGGGCGAAGTGGCGCGTACGTGTGGTGGTACAAGGAGGGAAAACAGGGGAGAAGGCACAGGAGGACGCACGTAGTAAACCTCGGTTAATTCGGTCTAATTTGTTCGCAGTTAGATTGGAGCGCCAGGAATTATTCAGAGGCTCAAATTGTTGGCGGTTTGGTCGCGGACTCCGCAAACCGTACGATCGACGATGCGTCCGGTTATTGCACAGAAGAGAGAGAACATCTGACCAAACTTGATTCAAAATTAACCGTATTATTATATATCCTAACCAAGCAGGGGGACCGCAATGCGTGCTCGCATCCCTTCTAGTTTACCACCTCATTCCAGAACGTTCTACATACACCCCAAAATATACACCAGTGTTATACCCACTTGGTCCTACCTCTCCCCTCTCTCCCCCAGGTCATGACTGCTTCTCATTCTGGTCCGCATCGTCTCGTAAACTATGTCGAATACTACAAAGCTCGTATGTGCTGAATTATTTCCGACCGCAGTCCGCAACCATTTATAATTTAATTACTCTGCCAATATTCCCGGGCTGGGTGCTCCTTCCTGGTATTCATTTTCGTAGCCTCGTAGAGCCCCCGCTCCAAGGATACTTCTTCGATTAAGTATCATAACGAGTATCGGAATCGTGGTATAGATATTCTTTTTGTGATTCACGTGTATTTTATGTGGGAAGATAGGTTGATGATTGGTATAGCTAATTTTATTTAGGGAACATAAGGTTCTTGGGTCATGACCCTACCACCTCTGTTCTATCATCCTTAAGACTGTCATCTCTTTCTCTTCTTATCCCACGATAGCGTTTCCAAGGAGTACAAGGACGCGCGAGGGCGTCGAGACGCCTCGAGGGTGGCAGTGACGCTGGGAAGGGGACGAGTCCTACAGTGATGAATGCCAGTAAAGTTCGCACGAAAAGTCGTTTATAACGCAGCTATGCTAGGCTATGGTATAACATGGGTGTAGTATAGATGGTACCAGAGTACATAGAAGCTCGCGGTGTGCCTGCCCGCACTTCATAACTTCCTCTTCATTCTCCATAACGTTGAGCCAAACTTCGTAGAGATTGCGAGAGATCCGGGTTAGTTGATTGTGGACCAAATTTGTCTCGCGTTTCCCTCACCAAGATCAGTATCCACCTGGGACTAAAATACCAGGGTTCATTTTCAAGCCCATAGACACTACGTGTGGCTATGTCGAATGATTTGATTTTAATCTTTCTAATAAATATATACCATATATACATATATCCGATCAGTACCGCCATCTTGTAGTTCCTCCTTGGAACCACTCGAACTGACTACAAAAGATTCTCGGAACCCTTCGGCAATGCTTCGCCGTAAACTACACTGCTCTGATAAGAAAAGCGGCTTACCGTATTTCTAATTTTCCCGCCGGCTCGGCAAATATTATGCATACACCGTGAATCTATGTCTCCTCCAGGGATGATATATTGCCAACCTCGACCTACGTTGAAACTTATACTAGCTTGGAGTGTACGGCCTGTACCTGTCTGCTATCACTAGGTGGATGGTATATACGTATATTATACTTAGAGGATATACTGCTTCCGATAGCAGGCTGCATTGAAGTATAGCATAGAGAAAAGTACAGACGGAGTGTGAAATAAAATAAGTAGGCGAAAGTACAGTGTATGGTAAGAACGTAATGGCGCAGGAGTTAGGTAGACTAAAGTGGAGAGATATATTTCCTTTCTCGTTAAGCCCCATAGAGAAGTCTGGATGGAAGTTGTGTAATATAGACATATATATACGTATCTGATTCCTTGACTTATGGACTCTGGATTCTATTGGAGTGACATATAGGCTTCTATGTATACCTATATTTATGGTTTATATATATATATATATATAGTATATAGATACTAGTCTAATAGCAGAGACAGAGAAAGTCGAATGGTTGGGTAGGATAATGGGTCCGGTGTATAAAGGGGAGTAAAACCACGGCTGCACTATATAGGATTAATGTCCACGTAGATTTCGCGGGTACAAATTGAGTAATCGAATAACAATAAATTTGCATTTGTGTTGTTGCGGCCGGTGCTGACGCCGCAATGCATGTAGACAGTCCCCATTGCGAACAGTAGATCCGCCGATGGACCCTACGGGCACGTCATTTCATAATCGCAACGCAAACTGATTTTCGCCTAAAGCTTATTCTGTCTCTCCTAGCGCTTTTTAATGTGTCGGTATGTCTTCTCTAACTCTCTGTCTCACTTTGTGGCTAGTGGCTGGTAGCGAAACAATGACGTTACAATGATCGGGTAATACGTGCAGTTGAAATGACGTTGATGGCTGGACGTTATATGGAAATTCAGGAACGTTACCGAGCAATAAGTATATGAAATTTGTAGAGAAAATTTGGGTAACATTTTCAGACTGATAACGGACCGATAGGGGTTGAATTATTTGAGATAAGAAAAAGTGCTAGGTGGTCATATTTATAGGGTGTGTATTATGTCTGCCGGGGGTGGGTAGAGAATAGGAGTTTAGATTCCAGTGAAATAATATCATTTTCAGCAGGGTCCTCCGACTCATTTCTCTGTCGGGATAGCAGTCCAATTTCACACCGGTGTAAATACACTTGTCTTATTTTTGACATCATCTTCAATTCTTCTTACTTTGTCGCCCTGGCAGCCAAGTTACTCGGGCTCGGCTGGCTCGGCTGCCTCGGGATAGCTTCATTTATAATCATTTCCTGGGGTTATATCTCCCATTTCATGCGCATCCTGAGGTCGAGGGAACTCGTAGCAGGTACGCGAACGTCCATCAGTACCTACCCTCCTGCTTCCTTCTGAAAAATTCCTTCTTAGAAAAATAAAAAGGAAACTCGATGGTCCGACGTCGATCTTAAAACTCCGAAATTGCTTTGTATTTTTCAAAATTTTTCTTGCGCCTCTACACGTACGTCATATCGATATTTTTTGTTTCAGGTAAGTTTCTCAACTTCCATGAGTTTACGAGGATTTTATGTGGCATATTGGAACATCCTTTTGGTAAGACATTGGCGATTAAAAAAATAATAATTTAGATAAAAAATAAAAATTTTAAGAAGCTTGTGATAAGCATGACGTTCCTAATGAAATGAAGAAAAAACAAGAAAAACTCTCTTTTCACTCGGTCCCAATTAAGCGCAGAAGTCGGCTTGCGCAGCATCAAAGTTAATCATTGCCTCATGCCAGGCAAAATGTAATATCGCGAATCAAATTGATAAAGAAGTGGGTCACCCTCTGCTACGGACTCAACCACCCTTCCAGCCTTTCTCTTGGATTCAGTCCAACCCCCATATTCATCCCTGGCTTTTACACTGCGTGATGGGCTGACTGGGTGACTGTAGTCCCTTCCTCCCTTCTACCCAGCAACTTAGCTGCGAAATATAATGATTGCTCTTTGAAGTCGTACACCATAGAGCGTCAGGCATTTTACAAGGTATTACAAGATTCAAGAAGCTTCTGCAAAGCAGGTACGTATTTTGCAAAATGACGGCTGTCGACTCGTGAAGATATACACGATATTAAAAAAAAAAAAAGATAGAAATAGATACAAAAAAAAGTACAGAATTCCTTATATTAAAACTGACGAGGGTATGCTGGCATTATGAATTCCCTGAATTACAAAAAGAAAAAGGTAAAGGTGTATACAGACAACAAAATAAGAAGTGGCGCCGAGGTCGGGTAAGTGAAGGAATTTAACGAAGATTACGAGAAGGTAGAAAATTCTAATGAAATATGAAAAAAGACAAATTTCACAAATTTCTCTCTTGGTATATATCTTACGACACTAATAATATTTAAAGGAGTCTCCACAACAGCATCTAGTCAGCGTCTTATTATATACAGAAGAATTTCTTGTGGATCCTGGTGGTACCACCTCATGACGGATGATAACGACCTGAAAGGACACTCCGGTGACCACGATCGTTTGTTCCCTTCTCCACGTTCTTGTCCTGGCTCGGTGCTCAGAGTCATTGCACTAATTAATTCCACCAGGTGGACGGACCAAAAAGTTACTCAAATGCTAGAGAAGTAACCCAGTTTTCTCATTTTCATAAGCCTTTTCCAATTGGAGTCTGCAAAGGTTGTTGATCTGGATGATCTGGACCGTTTAGCTATTTCCAAAACCAATTGACTTTGGTCCCTTATCGAACCAAGCGTTTAGGAGTCCTTGAACTGAATTTCAGTAAATTTGAAAATCATCTGGACTTCTCCAAAGTAGCTATTAGGAAGAGACACGTGTACATATGCAATTACGTATGAAGATGACGTATGGACATACTCGAACGATACTTTTACATGTAAAGGTAGGTTTACCCGGTTGGCTAAAATTT
>JARPRG010000448.1:740208-762447 GCA_031001745.1 Hartigia nigra | reverse complement strand
GACCCGAAAAAGATTTACCGATATATAGTGGTGTTTTTAAGGACAGTCCCAATAACATACAATGGACAAGAAAATCTATGTCAGTGGATGCTTTTCATTACAGAGTGTCCCGAAAAATGACAATTGTTTGGAAGTCCTGAAATCTATCAATCCATACCTTTGCTCTCATATATACTTGTAGAATCAAATAATCAAAAAAAATCTGTCAGATTGGGTCTAAGAGTGGTATAAATTATCGAAAAAGCGTTGAAATTATATGACTTAGAAAATGTCCCGCAAACTGCCCCTGGACATATATATATATATATATATATACAAAGTCTTTAGGTAGCATTCACTTCGTAAGGAAGGATTTATCGTGCAGGGTGCGTCATTGATAGCGATCTCTCTGGGAAGATCTCAATTACCGAAGCTTCGAAAGATCTCATCTGGAGATTACATTGTACCTTGACGTAGTTACCAGAAATTCCAGAAAGTTCTCCTTACGAGGTACCTAAGCTTTTCCAGTTGCTGTGTATCGACCCTCGGCCTTTAGTCGAGGAGAAAATTCGATTTTCTCAAGGATACCGATGCGTTGGGTATTCATGTGACGTACATAGTAATAGTGTATATAATAATAAATAATACAGCACACGTGGAGATATACTGTAATTATCTTTATGGAAAAAATTGACGCATGATTGTGAGTATTTGGAGCATTAAGATTTTTTTTTGATAATTCTTATCCGATCGAGTGTTGAGATGAGAATGAATGTGGAAAACTTGGATGACAAGTAGATGACGCATGGAGAGTGTAAACTAGGAAGCGAAGAAACTTGCAGCGATGCTATACGTGTTTTCCATATGGACCAAAAGGGATGCTGGACATAGATCGTCCAACTTTTAAGTTTAAAAATGTGGACCAGATAAGAGCCAGAGGCAGCTTCCGAATCTTTCGATTTGAACTCTTCCTTCTCATCTTGGTTTGCTGTTTCACTCGTTTGCTCATACTATCCCTCTTTCTCTTATACTACTACTCTATACCATGGAGAAGGGTGGGTTTCTATAGACTTCTTATACTCTGCAAAGAGTAAAGAACGAGAGTGAGTATCTTAGCACTAGGTTGCACAAGGGATGGAAAGAGAAAAGATAGAAGTTCCTCCATTAGCGATAACAATGAAAGATGGACACACCAGACTGAGGCCGATCATACATACAGACACATGCTCGGCATCTAGGTTCGTAGTAACGTATTTCAAAAGAAAGTCACATGACCACCACATATACGCATTTTGCTACAGGGAATTTAAGTGTGGCAGAAAAAAAAGGAGCAAAGTATTAAAAAAAAAAAGGTATAACGGAAATCGAGAAAATGGAAATGTCATATCCACTTTTTTTTTTCAACGTCTAGGGATCCGGTCCATCCAAACCGAAATACGACGTCGCGCAGCATCCGAAGCCCTTTCTATATAGGTCTTTTCAGAAATTCCAACTGGTCTGGCACACAGAAGCTACCAGTCCGAGGGATACAACGGGACACGGTAACCGAGTGGGAGAGCGCGGGGACGAGAGGGAAGAGAATGCGGGAGTTCCAAAGAGATGAGTGGCGAGAGGAGCAGGGAGGGCGGAGAGTGGCGAGAGGAACTTCATACATGATTTCCCCTGAGTCTCGAAGTGAAGTATTTCTGGCAATGCGCTCGTAGGGGCACGCGGACGATACTCCTTGACTGGTATCTTGCTGTCAGAGTTGGCCAATCATGCGTGCATTACGAGATTCCCAGACGAAAAAAAGAAGAGGGAATGGAGTACAAAAAAAATATACAAGTTTTATATATTAGGTGAAACAGTCATGAGAATTTGTATAGTGGGACCTTACTGTCTTAGTGGACCATTGGACTTTTCTTTTTGCTGGCAATCTAGGTTTAATTCCTGGACCAGATGAAGATTACAGGGTGACTGGTGTTGACAAAGGTAAAAGGGTCCATGGAAAAAAGACTTGGGAAATCGTGATTTTCCGAAAGTTTCAAGGGGAAAGGACGCCTGCGAAAATTGGAAAGAGACACGTGGATACGAAACGTAACCATTGGGCAGGTATATAGTCAAGCCAGGCAGGATTCAAGTTATATACCAGGATCATCCTGGTATGAGGAACTTTGGCGAAGGAGAAGTTTTCTGTCACGGAAATTCAGAGGATCTTAATCAAGAACCTCATAAAAATACTTCCTTCGATCACGGAACAGAAAGTTATATTGCTTCTTGCGCGGCTTCTCGCACCTCGTAAACTTCACTGCGCCCAGGAGTTTCCTCAGTTTCGTTCGTTTCACTGGAAGACGTCCTGGAACGAGAACCAGGAACACTGGTCCGCGGACAAATATTTTTCAAGCTTAATGTTGAAATATCACTCTCTTGACTACTGTTCCAGAAATTTTCTACTAAAGTATACATACATATATGTATACAGAGACAAATGTTGAATTCACTGGAGCGTAAAGACACGTGAGAATAAAAAGTGACAATGAAAACATTTATTCTGTAATCGATAGTCAAATATTAAGAAATGATGTCCAATGAAAATCGAACAATTTAATTATTTTTTATTGTCTTTTGATGCACGTGAAAAAGTCATATGTGTAATTCTCTCTCTCTTACTGCTTTCATTCTGCTATATGCATTCTGCATCCATGTTTACGGTTCATCCATTCTATTTGTCAGTTCGACTCGTGTTTTCCGAATCGGGAGATTCATCCGGTCATCCAACGCTGACGGGCAAGAAGATTATCAGCGTCCCTGTGCGCCGCGCTACGTTTAATGGAATCGATGGTAAAAAATTTAATAACGATACTAATTGGAACGAGTGCAGCAGCGCATCCACTGGGACGGAATTAGGTGTGACGTACAGTACGTAAAATACAAAATAATTTGACAGCGCAGCATATTAAATTTCTTGGTATCACCCTTTAACTATTTAATTATTCACATTCGCAAATGGCTAACAAAAATGTTTGATACCCGGCGATAAATACGGATCAGTAGTTATCCTTTTTTTTCCTTGGAAAAAAGAAAATTATGTTCACACGTATTTTATGAACATATGTGAGCCATATCTTATGCTTTAGACTCGATCTTGTTTATTTCGTCTTTTTACGTACAGTATCCTTCCCTGTTTCAGTGATGGTTTATTATTGTTTTTTTTTTTCTTTAATTCAATTTAAGAAGCTTCCAGATAAAAGCCTTTCCCTAGGGAAGGCAGAGGATTACGGGACTGGGTTGGTAATACTAGCTGCAACGTCAGTGCCTACCAACAGTGCTGTATCATGCCTGGGGCCTTTGGATATCTCAGGTCCGTTAATCGCGGCCTGTTTCCAATATGTATAGATGACATGTCGAGTAAACGCGGGCCAGAGCGATTAGATGTTCGATCTGTATCAATATTTACTTGCTCCGCTGCGGCGCATCTTCTGAAATGGAAGCTAGACTTCATCCGGCGTGTTTGCACGTGCTGCCAAGCAGATACCCCCGATTCCCAGGAGACGACGTGCTAGTAGTCCTATGAACAGGCTTAAGAGAGAGAGCCGTCTGACATCAGCACCAGCCATCTTTGGTCTCTAAGCTGAACTTAGACTAAGATCGATTCAGAGTTGAGTCCAGAGACAAGTTCCGGTTGTCGGGAATTGCGAATTATAACTAGTGAAGAATTAAAGGATCTGCGATAAGGCAATCAAAGGGCTGACTAATAATTGACAGTACTTACAGACGTCAGGGAACAGGATCCAGTAGGCTATCATTTTCTGAACGGAGAAGAAAAAATTCGTCAAGAATTATTAATAACGCGGGCAATCTTACTTCTTAAAATCTTTAGCCAGAAAGTCTGGCTAATTATCGAGTTCTCGTAGTACAGAGGGTGAATAAATGGGAACGAGAGGGAGAGAGGTAGAGAGAGAAAGAGAGAGAGAGAGAGCGACGGTAAGTAAAATAAAATAAGAAAAATCTGAATAAGAAGATAAAGAAGTCAAGAGGCCTTAAAATTGGCTCACAGGGATCCTTCGCATCTGTGATAATCCTCGTACTGAAATTCGTATCATTAAAAAGGTTAACCTCGAATTATAAGTGATTTTCAACTGGCGTCAGGTTAATTCTAGAACTGCAGAATAAAGGAGGCAAAGAGACTATCAGAGCGAGAAACATGATCTCTCGTCTGTTAACTTTCGCATCGGTTATTTTATTTGACGAGTTCGCGAAACATGACCTCATTAGTTATAAACGGTAGTTCGCGAAGAGTCGGGACTGCAGCGCCTCTATGCGGCTGTCGCCGACAACAACAGGATTGCACCGGAGTATAGAGAAATGGTTAGAGAGGGGTTGAAGAGAATAAGCAGGATGAGGAGGACAATGACGAAGAAGGGATAGGTAGTAGTAGAAAGCGCTGTTAGAGTGTAAAATAGAAAGAGAGATATAGCGTAGTAGGATAGTACAGACTGGCCTAGTATTAAAGGTTGGAAGAAGCGGATAGGAGGGGGCAGAGAGTGTAGTAGGGTGGCGAAGCAAGCACAGAAGCTGGCGAAAAAACGACAAGTCTCAAACCTGCCTCACACCAGGAGCGTTGGGCAATTTTTCAATGGCTCCGACCGAGCTTGAATTCTCGTTAATTTTTACTTTCTCTCGCCATCCGCCATGGGGTCTGCCATTGTCCGTGGCTTCGCCTGGAGCCCCTACAACGATAACACAGAAAATGCAGCGGACCGCGTATACCCAACAACGAGAGCCTGTCGATAGCAACACTCTCCAATAAAGCGGCTCCCTGAACAACCGGCTGCTCTCGTTGTATATATCCTGAGTCAGTGGGGAGAGCTGCCAACCAGCCAGCCACCCATCCAGCCCATCCATTCAGTCAGCGCAGTAACGTAATTTCGATGAGCCACCATTTCCACAGCCGTTGATCTCGTATCGAGGAAAGCGACTTAGTAGTCAATTCTGATTAAGGTCATCGCATGCCTCGCGGTTGACCTTAAACGCTTCACGACCTGGAAAGTGTGTCTCGCAGCCAGAGAACTCCAAGGGACTAAGGGCTGCTGGGTCAGAGGTTGACGTTATCGGATTCCGTGCGTGCCGTATGCAGAGCCATTGATTGCTGCTGCTGACCGCACAATCACACTCACCCTGCTTTCCTATCATCCGTTCATGATGGTGGAAACCATTGTTTCCTGGCAACCCCCTTCCCCAAAAGAACCTATGTCCGCCATTGAACTCCGTAACTACCCTTCTGGATACCAAGCTGTCTTTTGGATCTTTTTTTTCTGTCTCTTGTAACTCGGTTACCTATAGACTCAGCATTTTTCACTAAATTACTATACCGATTTCGTATCAGAGAAACATCATGCTTTTCTACCAATTCTTAGAAATGAAACTGTTATCATTAACGTTGTTTGTCTCGGAACAGATTGCTTCCCTGGAAACATCATGTTTTTTTTTAACGACTATGTCGGATGATATTTTCGCCAGAAAAAGTAACCACGGCGGAAGAGACTGATATACGCAATATATACTACCAAGATAAACATATAGATCTTTCTGAAAAATATTAGAAATATATTTCGCGCAATCGCTGATCGTCGTACAGTATCGGAACTACAGGCTATAACAGATAAAATTTATTTTTCCTGTATAATACCATGCAAATTTTATATTTTCATGATATATTCCATATATCAGATTTATCCGTAAGGAAAGTTTCTCATTGTGCTTACGACGTATTCATGTTAATTATAATTTCGCTTTTGCGCTGCCATGCAATGCCATGTACGTGTTAACGGTGTAATAAATGGCGGGTGCTTGTTAATCACGAGAAACTCGAAACGATATCGGCACGTCGAAAATGGCAAAGTCATAGTTGCCACGTTCTGTTATTTGTTGCGTCTATCAAAGTTTGCGCACGTGTCATGTGTAACGTAAAAAAAAAAAAAACAAAGAAAGAAAGCAACACAATCGTTATGAAGAACAAAGATAAAAGCAAAGTGGATGACGAAAAATAAGCGAGTACACGGGGTTGAAACGCAAAGCATCGTGTAATTAAGTGCACGTGCTAAAATCATGAGAATAGTAATTACACGTATCAAGAGGAGCGTGGGGGGTTAACGTAGCGCGTAGAGCAAAGTTACGTCGTTTAAAGTTACAGCAGCTTTTGGCAGTGGTTAAAATTTGCAGAAGATCAGGCAAGTGGTCGGTCGCCACGTTTAACCAGACATCCAGTCCTCAAAGTAACCTTTCGGTTAGCAAGAATTATCCCGTACCTATAGCACAGCCTGTAGATAGGGATTTTGAAGAAGTCCAACCAGGGCGAATGCAAACTGTCGTAAAAAAAAAAGGGAGCAGGGTAGGGCGAAAAGCAGGACAAAAATGTTATAGGGAGATGAAAAAAAAAAAAAGGAGAGGACGATAACCAATATTCCTCCTTTCGGCGCGCAGGATTTAAACCCGTAGCTGCACGTATGGAAATTTATGAGACTATTTCGCATGTAAGCACTAACCAGGTGTGGCTACACATAAATTTCACATCCTCGCGCATATTTCAGTCTCTCGCCCTCCTTCGTTTTCCACAGTTGGTATGGGGTAACTTACCAAAAGTTACCTGCCCGTACTGCCGTGTTTCTCTCTTCCTCTCTCTGATCTTGTACTCTCTTCGAATTTCTCTCTCTCTCTCTCTCTCTGAACTCTCCTTTCTCCTGGGCCAAGAGCACTGTTCGCCGTTAACCCTCTCAGTTATTCTTCGCGCGAAACTGTATTCCTAAATCACCCACGACTACCAAGAGCAGCCCTTCTAATTGCTCCACGCTACGTTTAAATTACTTAACCCCAAATTAGTTTCGGATAGTTGAAAAGAATGACGCATTATCCAATGAATCTAAAGAAGTGCTGGGCCCACCCCTCCTCCACCCCTCCGCGCCGGAAGCCGCGAGAGCCGAGTCCTGGAAGATTGCACGAGGGGAATGCTAATTTACGCCGAATTCATTTACGCGAAGATCCAAGTGACTGTCCCGGACTACGAAATTCTTCTCGAATACGTAGGAGAAAGAGAGAGAGAGAGAGAGAGAGAGAGTGAGTTTAAACGAGAAAGTAATCATTAAGAGATAGAGAGAGAAACAGAGAGTTGATGCGATTCACGGAATCCAGATCGCTCCTCTAAATCGTGAAAGGTGTTACCGACACGGAGCGCTCACTGATTATTATGACCGGTCATTTAATATTCCACCCTTGACACCGCTAACTTGTTAACCCTGGCCGGTGTCTGATGAAAATAAAATTAATGACCGTGAGCCCTCGAGCAGCCAGCCACCCTGGCAGCCTTCTCTGTTCTCGCAGTCGTCCTGCCACTGTGTACCTTTCCTGTCTATGATTTATGTTCCTTGCCTTTCCCACTGAGCTACTCGCTGACGTTTTACCTTTCACTCCCCCCGCTTCCCCCTTTGAGCTTAAAGACGACACCCTACCTGTATGACGTGTCCCACATTCAGAAGTGTCCCATACCTTTCATAGGATGGTCAGCCACGCAATTTTTCCTACACTTCTCTAGAGGAGAGCAATAGCAATTTTACGTCATTTCAAAAAGAAAGAAAAAAGTAATCCAAGTGCCATTGGTCTTATAGACTACCTACGACGGAGAATAAAAAAATAAAAATATTATCTATATAACTTTACTTAGACGTCCTATATAAGATGACGTACTTAGTAAAATGAATGACAAGTACCAAGAAATAGGTATCCCTGTGTATAACTTTCGAAACTGAGAATACATCCAGCATCCCGTTGACATCCTCACGAAATTTTGGTCTGGAGTTTCAGCAAGCGGCAACACGCTAGACATCCTTTTAAATACGTGACTTGTAAATAATTGCATGAGGGGATAAAGCACGTGCGCAACTGGACCTCAATCGTACGCTACGCTATACGATATACAGTAGAGTACAGTAGCTATACTGTTCTCCTCCGGGTACGCACCTATATACACTGTGTGCTCTATGTACTTTTCAGTATACATTGCTACGTATACGCTACGTATACGCTATAGTAACTGCAAGATTATTGGTGGAGTGTCGTAGCGTAGTGAGACCGCACTCTATCGGCGATCAAGCCGCGGCGGAAATGTCAGTTGAAGGTGGATTCTCTCGACTATTCCTAGGCACATACGTACACGTGTCTACACATGTGCCAACCATGTGTATAGTAAAAGAAGAAGAGCTCGTGTGCACGTACGTGTCCGTACAGCCACGTGTGTCGAGAACAGTATTAGAACCATAGAGCGTGAGGATGGTGAACCGCAACTCGACTGACTTGAGCGAAGAGGCATTGTGCAACCGGAAATCAAAACCGTCAATTTCTCGCGGTTGGCTACGTACGACGTTAACTACTGGTGAGAGGAAACCGGAAGTCTTTGTCTTATCGTTCGATGCTTATGATTCTTATGCGATTTACTTCAAGGGATAGTAATAGCAAGTATATGGAGTTTCACAGCATTAAATGGTGATGACGAGTGGGTGCGATTGGAAAAGAATGAGAGGATGGAATAGAACGAAAGGGAAGGAAACTGTAAGCAGAATATTCCCGAATGTTAACCTGTTTGCGGTTACGCTAAAACGAGCAAGCTGATGCGATTCGACTAGTCGACTTTGCTCCGGAGCGAAGCTGAGTTTCCGCGACATTTCATCCGTGGCTGTATTTGGAGGAAATTTATTTTATTTACCGTGTCTGTCTTCGGTGCTCTTCTTCTTCTTGGCTGGTGGATGCTCTGGGCCCGAAGAGAGGAAACCCTCTCTTGGGACCTCGGCGTCTCATTAGGCGCGATTCAACGGCACACCGGCAGATCCCTGCCTTTTCCAGATTGTTCCATTTTCCTTCATACATATTTAAATTATTGAAATTGCGACATTACCATATTCCATTGATTTATCGATGCCACCACTCCTTCTGCTCTCGCGTCTCATACCTTTCAGACTCGCTGCTACTCGTCCTACGTGAAACGCCCAATACAGCATCAATCCCCCCTTCGTCTTCCCTCTGGACCAGCAAGTCTTCTCGTAATTTTCACTCGGGCCAATTCATAAGAACGCGAGATAACATTCTCAGACTCCTTTCACTCCTGAATATCCTACTTATTCTCGTCCATAAAATTTATTCCTTCGTTTCAATCGTACCGAATATTTTATTGATCACGTGACAAACCTATCGTCCCTTTAAATCTGCTCGAGTGACTTTTCAATTGCATCATGTAACCGCATTACTACGTTAGGTAACCTTTCGAACGATCCTCCTACAGGACCATTCGCCTCTCTCCCACTAATCTCTATAACAGGGGATGATCTTGCTTTTAAGCATAATTGGATAAAACCTTATCAATTAGTAGATGGACCGACCGTGGCTGTTCGATGCTAAAGTGAAAACCAAGTCGAAAGCACTGTCGGACTTAATACGATTGATCGTAAAAGACGGAAAGAAGGAAAGCCATAAAATACAGGGCATCGTGAGAAAAAAGGACAAAAATATATTGTTGCGGCATCATCCAATTATCTACGTATAGCCAGAGATTCTGGTGGTTTAACGATATTAGCCCCTTCCGTTCTAATGGTCTACGTAACCTGGGAATACCCCCTACGCCAGGGATCTGAGTTTACAACTTTACAATCCATAAAGCCATACTAGGAGAAGTGTTTGGGTCAACTCGTTTCGCTTCAACTTCAAAACCACCCAGCCTATATATTCTCATCTCTATACCCCTGTCCATTGTACTCAACGACAGAACGCTATATACTGTGTTTTAAGAGAAATTTACCATGGAGTCTAGAAAACGTTATTCCTTCAAACACCCAAGTGGTAGCCATTCCATGAGCAACGAGCAACGAGCAACGAGCAACGAGCAACGAGCAACGACACTACGATCCAAGTACGAAAAAGCTCTATTTTTATGGAGTTCGATATTGCATTCAGAGTCGCGATAGAGCACGTTATATTGGCAGAAAGACGTGCTTTTTCCATGAAAACATTGCAGGCCCAGTACTATGGGAAAGATAAAGTATTCTTGGTCGTTTATATCTGGGGTCATGTGGTTACGTAGCCATGTTTATTTAGCAACCCCTATTCCGAGCTACCCCTACGATTATCCTGGTTTAGACAGATATATAATAATCCATACTATGACATTTTTATCCGGATTTAATGATCCACCGAAACTTCCTCCTTTATCGCGAATTGTTACCAACATTTCTCCCTTGTATTTTCGTAGTGATAATTAATAATTATCATGAAATTTTCCTATCTGCATCACTCGTAATCTCTTTTCTCTTTTCTGTTCGCTCATTCCTCCCTCCATTCATTCTTTTACTCCTCGTCAGTACGAGGATTGCTCGTTATACCAGAGCTTTAACGAGCTTTCCCCCGGCTGTCGCTCGCAATCAAGAAAAAAGATCAAGGAGCTTTTTGATGCGTAACAAGGAAACTCACCCTATACTGTATACCTTTCCCGGAAATACCAAGACCCGCAAAGCGGATGCCGAATTCGTAGGACCGGATCAAAGTTGCTCCACGTGTATCTTTTTGAGAATCTGATTTTTTTTTCAATCTTAATATCTTTCTGAATTATTACGGCAATAGATCCTGGTTATGTATACTCCGTATATTCTTAGCTCAAAAAAAAAAAGAAAATATAGGTTCTCGTCTTTAACTGACATTCCATGGCTACGCATGGTCTAGCTGTAACCGTTCCTATATCTATAGATATAATGCACGTGTATTTCTAGATACGTTGTCATGGGTGCGTACGGATTTAACTGCGTTTCCAGACGTGCCCCAGGTGCCTCGAGCCCCATAGTCGTTCACCAGTAGGTATAGACTTTAGTACCAATAAAGCCAATGACGGGATTCGTGTCCACCCGGATGCGTAAATCGTGCATTTGCAACCTCGTCCTCCGCGACCAACGGTTCCTCCACTTCGATTGCATCTATCGGCACTTTCATCACGCTTTGGCCACTGGCACTCCAAATTAACGGGTTCAAAGACATATCCCAGGCAATTTCAATGCAATTGCAATCCCAAACGTTGCAACTCCGTCGATTCCCCAGCCGAATCGTCGTCTTTAACGTTTCCTCCGTCACTATAGCTCTGTCTGCTTTATGCGGTAGTGATCACCACGTGCTGTACACTGAACGCTTTACGGCCTACGCGTCACATGTATTTGTCACGTGCACTTCTTCAGCTGGTATATATACGGAATCGGGTGGATCTGATATTGAGTGATCCGAGATCGTGAAGATTTTTTAGAATTTCTTTTTTTTTTTTTTAATTAACAGATCCGGTCGAATTAAATTATCGCCATATTTGGTCAGTAATGAGGGACGATTTTCTGAGAATATGTCCTTCGTATTTTCATGGTGCATTCGTATTGCACCCAAGGTATAAAGACCAAGCGTCGCGACGATGAATCCTCTCGACTCGGTCGGATGTCATCCGCAATGAAATTACGTAGCTGCCAGGCAGATACACTGTAATGAATTCAATTAAGTGAAGATCGAATTTCGCGGACGTATCTACGCGGTACGAGAAAGACGAAGCTTCCGGATTTTGATGTGAAATGCGAGAGAGATTGTCACGAGAAGTGCAAAGCTTGTATCCAAGATTCAGGAATTCAGTAGGATATTGATGTTAATGGTGTTTGGTACCACCACCATAAGTACTACGGTGATGTCCTTGGAAACTTGTTACGTAACGAGGAGAGGAGGGACGTTACAATATCGGTAAGGAGGCTTGAAAAATTATATGTTACGTAACGGACGGGCGTGTACGGTGATTTTCTTTTCTTTTTTTTTTCTTTCTCTCTCTTTTTTACACCCATGAATTTGTTATTTATTTTCGTTTTTTTCGAAAACATCCCGGAAATACGCTGAAACGACGTTACCTCCTGCCGTTTTATTTCACCGTCGTGAAACAGGGACGCAGTAGATCATTTCCTACGTATCAACCCATCTGTGCTCTGAATATTTTTTTTCTTTTTTTTTTTCCATTTGCTAAAAGTCCAAAGTTCTTTTTAATGTTTCGTCAGAATTATAGCCCACGTACATATATATATCTGATGTTAACGCGAATCAAGGTAAGCGACAGGAATAAAGATGGAAAACTTAGATTTCAATTTGGTTATCTCTGTTTACCCAAGTGAAAAATTTTCATGGAAATTCTATAAGAAAAAAACAAAATCTATAAGACCATACGTACAGAATTACGAATTCAAAATTCCCGCGCAATGTTATTCTCATTATCGTAAAATCCATTTGACCGTTTTACTACGATTTTCGCGTATTGAATATATATGTATAAATATGCACATATCAGCGGTATCAGGCGTTTCGGATCCTGGCAAGTATATCCGATCCTTCCAGAAAGCAATACGTATACCGGTCGCTGCATAAAACAGCGTTCGTTTTAAATAACGCGAAGCGATCGCAGGCGCAGTTTGATGGTTTCTCGATTTTATACGAAATCGATTTCATATCCTCGAGCGTAACGCCATTGCCATTCACTACTGTGGATCCTGCTTTCGAGTTTTATGCCAGGGCATCATGCCGTTCGGTTTTCACAGCGCAACTGTAAATCGAATGATGAAAACGTTAGGTTAGGATCTTCCGATAAAAGGGAAAAGCTAAAGAGAAATAGAAAAGCGTCACGACGCCGTCTGCTTTCTCTCTCGATCGACGCAATACTCCTACGTCAAGGGTAACGCTCGTTTTCTAATCATTTTATTATATACATTTACTCGATAATGATTTCTACTGGATATATACGTACTGGACTATACGTTATCTCCTAGTCCTGCTCCTTAGCAAGAATTCTGATCCTCTGCTCCGAGGACACATATCGCACGTAAATCACGTTGAATAATGCTTTACGACGATATCGAACGATAACGTGAAAATGTCGGTCGTGGAAATATAACCTGCAACAAACGCGTAAATTCTCCAGGTAGGAACAAATTGCCAAACCAGTCGACTATCCGTGTATTATATTTTATGATAATAACTTATAGTGACAATAATTATTGACGATATTGTTAAATACTGAATACGATTGCTAAACGTTTGACGAAGATATTCCAAAAATATTATTACTCCAACGAATGGAATTTTTCAGTGGAATTTCGTATGCGCTTTTTGTGTCCCTTTGTGAGAAATGAAAGAGTGAAAATACGACTTCGCATATGCACGTTCCTCATATCCTTCAAATGTTTCATTCTAGAAATTTGTAATGACGTGTTTGACTACCAGGAAAAATATCAAAGAATTCGTCCTTTGACGAATACTACGTAGAAATATAAAATTCCCAATTCGTACGTTCTCGTGTGATTTTACGCCTTAAAAAATTTCATATAAATTTCCACGTTTTTCCTAGTCTCCCGAGAGATTTGAATGCACCGTATATACCGCGTGTTCATACAGAAAGGTAGGTATCCGTAAAAATAGTAAAATTATCCGGGAAACAAGCAGTGATGAAATGGAGCGAAAAAAGAAAAAGTGCACTGGACTTGGCGCGCGACGCAATATTTAGGGTGTAGTAATTCATAGCGTCCAACTCGCCTGGGAGGGTTGAAATGGCGAACGAAGAGATACACACGCAGTTACACGACTTTTGTTCGTTCTTGGTGGCGCAGATGCACGAGGGTTGACAACGGATTCTAGTTGTGGATACCAGCGGACAGGGTGGAAACTGCGACCGATGAGGTCTGGTGAGGGTTGCATCGAGAGAAAAGGAAGCCAAACCGCGGCTTCGAAACGAGATAGAATTGTTCGTCCATAAATTGGCACTGCTTGCTGGGAGAATCCATATTTTTTGTTTTCCTCCGTTATCTTTTTTCTCATATTCCTTCTTTTCGGACGACGAGGTAAAAGTCCGATGAAATATGACAAAGCACTGTACATATAGGCATACGTGTACGTACACCTTGGAGTACAGGTTGACCCGCGGTCCAGCACACTCGTGATGCTGTATCGCTTGTTTTGTAAATACGTACTACGATGGAAATAAGGGTGCAAGAATACGGTAAAGCAATGGGGCGGAATATTCTTGTAAAAGAATATAGAAGAACACGATAATATCAATTTATCCATTTTTTTCCGAAATTTCTTTTTTATTGGATTTTTTTTGTTTTTTATAATAATAAAAGATCAGGCTGATCCTTCCAATAATAAAAGGAACGCTGGAGAATATTCCAATCTTTATTTCTGCGTTTTTTTCTTTTATTTATTAAGTCAAGCATTCTTCTACGGGTTCCCGAGTCTCGCCAGACTTTGAATCTCTGAATATAGCCGAACGATATCGGAATAGCAATAATAATCAATTGTCCATGTAAAAGCCTCAACAAGTTACATGATCGGGAAATAACTGAAATCAATTCAGTGGACGCAGCTTCCAGCACGTCGGCCTCTGAATCCAACTGCACCAGAGTATAGAGAAGGTTGGACAAGGGAGGTTTGTCGGTATGGGAGATGCAGCGGTGCACTCTCGGTCGTAAAATGCATCTGCACCCTCCCGCCCACTGGTTGCAGCAGCAGCTTTTATTGTGTTGCCGCATTCTATCTCTCTTCCTCTCTTGAATCTCATCATACATACATCCACTCTCTTCACTCCCACGTTTACATCGTTGCAGTCCCGCACTAACCGTCCCACCCCCCTTGTCCAAATCAACCCCATCCCTTGAACCTTCTATTTCACGGGATTTCCCCCCCTCAAAAAAAACCCAGAAAAAAAATCCAACTGATTTGTAACTCTCGTACACTCGTTATACCGATTCGATAGATTTGACTGCACTTACGCCATTTAATTTGTTTTCAACCCCCTTCATTCTCCACCCTCCTTTCAAAGACTTACGCCACCGTCAACTTTTTTATCTCTATAGAGTATACACCTAAGGATTTTCAAGCATCAACCCTTCGGTTAATTGTTCATTGAACATTTCTTTCTATGAGTATATAGTACATATACATATCTATATCCTATCGAGATATACCTTATAACGTATTACGTATGTCCCAGCAAGGGATGCTTCTACGTTTAGCTATGTGTTGAGATTTTAGATAGCGCCTACACGTATAACATTCGTATGAAGAAAGAAATGGCACGGGGAGCCACTCTCTTATTTCACTTTCAGCGATCACCGTGTGGGTCGCCACTGGTTTTATCCCTATGCTTTAACCAGTGGTCTAGGGCCGCACGCACTCATTCTGTTTATGTTATTCATTGTACTCGAGAGGGTTATCAGTGGTAACGCGCCCCTTCTTGCGGAAAATAAAAGGCGTTGAAACCGCGCTGAAGGGTAGGCGAGAGTGCTCCACGTTAGAGAGAACAATAAGAGCATGCCTCTGAGGGCTCCCTCGCGTGCACCCTGACACAAGCGCACTGAAACCAACCCCCCTTTCGTAATAACGCAACTCTCCAGGAAAACTACCCCTGCATTTTTATCTGTTCTCTAGACCTGCAAACATTTTAACTCTTCCGGTACCTGCTCCCCCTGTACTTTTGTTACTAGCATGAAATATGACTCGCTTATGAAATCCGTATTGTGGAAAGGAGGGTGTAAGTTTCTGTAGGATTCGAATGCATAAAAAAAATAATATGCGGGGATAATATGTGTGCATATTGCACCCCCGCCCTCACGCCCCCTTATACTCCCCGTAGGAAATTGTGGTATCACCACCTTGCTATAGATGGTGGAGGTGGATGATCCGATTGCAGTGACCGAGATGACGTAAGCTGGATATCGCGTTGCCAAGGATAGTGTCGTAAAACGGCACGCGTAAAGTGCAGCTGTTAATAAAATTTTAAGAAGATGGAGAAAATGAGGCAAGATTTAATGGTCTATAAATTATGGGCTTTCGTTATAACGCGATCGGCTGGCTCTGAGAGCCATTCTTATCCTTGCTCTAGTTCCTACGGTTCGGTTCTCAAGTGTACCCCGTCGCTAGCGGCTTTACCTCGCACCGTGCCATATCTTCCGTCCAATAAATTCGATTTATGAAAACTTCCTTTTAAACCTGACTACCAAAAATGAATCAGTGTGGGTTCAATTCGCGACTCTGATAAAATTGATATCATAAAGTTTGCATGATAATTTCGCGGAATCCCTTTGGTCCCCTTTAGTTCTTCCTCTTTCAGGCAATAAGGGATGATTCACACCATTTTCATGTATCTTTTGTATTCACACGGAGTCAACGGTACTTCTTTAACGGCGGTCAGACTCCTTCGATAGACCAACTGAAAACTTTCATTACTTCCGGTATCGTCCCACTTCCGGTTCTCCGTCAGTACTTAACCCAGGAACACACGATCAGAGGTATTTCAAAAGTTTGCGAACAATTAGGATTATAGCCGCGCTAGTCTGCAACCACTCTATAGATTCCGGGTGAACGTAGCCATAAAGCTCAGCTCGGGATGGAAAGTGGGCTGCAAGGGATGCAATGGATAGTAAAGTCAGGATAGGGGTAGTGGTGGTGGAGGAAGTGACGTAGTAGAAAGAGGAAGCTCAGGTTATGGGAGCTTGCGGCAAGCACCACCAGCGGCGATACACATTAGATACCAAGTTCTTACAACTACCCTTGCCGGGAGGGTGGCTTCGCCAATATAAATTACGTGCGCACGATAATGCCTGCCGGCTACCAAAGTAGCTACTGGCAAACCTTCGGAGTCGAGTGTTCTGCGAGTATTTTTTATTCCTTCTTTTCCTCCCTTATTTTTTTTGTATTTAATTCTATTTTGACCTTTTTTTTCGAAACAACTATCCTGCTCGATATAAATTGACTTTTATTGCGCTTTTCGGTGTTTTTTTTTCTCCTCCGGTACTTTTAGCTCCTGTGTCTTTTTCCTGCACGTATTCAACTGTGTACACGCAGGTACATATATCGCAAACCTACAGAACCACATGGAATGAGGGGTGCATATGTGGGAAAAGCTCACCCGACATTTTCCCTGCAACGTGCATTTTACACTAATGCGTTCGGCCAATACGTAAACGGTGAATTTATTGAAGGGATTAATTCATTCTTTTGCATCGTGGTAGGGGGTGAAAAAAAAAGTGGGAGAGAAATAAAAGGTAAACACGTTTTATACGACCGAGGTAAAATTCAGTACGTCATGGATGAGGTATGTCCGACCTGAACTGTATTTCATTGGTTCCTCTTGTATTATCTATCTCTGTTTATTCTTTATCATCCCCTACTCTATCCTGTTTTCCTTGTTCTCCGTCTGCATCCTATACATTATAAACATCCTGGGGCAAACAAGAAAGTATTCTCTTTCATTAGCCGAGCTTTCGCGATTATTAAATTTCTTCCTTCAACCCTGCTGGCTCGATATTAGATACAAATCGTGGGAAATAATTAAGGCTCTAGGGGAGGTCTTTTCAACCCTTAATGGATCTGTATATGTATACACATAAGCATTGGCCGGAAACTCATGCTCGATATGACCTCGTTATTTTTCTTGATTTGACCATCGAGACGGAGCAATAGGTGAAATCGTATAGGTACAGGGGATGCACTGGTTTCAGGGGGTGGAAATGGTTCAAATAAACAGAGACATTTCGAGCGCGATGATTTGTAGTTGTTTACAGTCGAGTGGTACACGAAAATAGAGAGTGAATTTCTCGCTAACGAGCTACGTATCTCAGTGAATAATGGAAGGCGAATATATTGAAGGTGGTGGAGCAGGAGGAGATGACGCTTTCGCGATTATTCGCTCCAGGAAACTGCTGTGTGAATCGAATGCGTGGAGCATCACGAAGACGCAGAGAGAGAGAGAGACAAAATCAACTATTATCATTGTTAATATAGTCCGAGGGTTGAAAGCAGGCAGCTGTCTGTGCCACTAGTTGGCTACCCCGTTTGCAAGTCTGCAACCTGCGCTCTACATCATGAGCTACGTGGAGGTGGCCGACGAGGTGTAGAAGAATGTATTGATCAGGGGTGACATGCCATCCGAGCGTGGGGTGCGTTCACGCGACACTGTCGGCATTCTGCACCTCTTGGAATCCCCGAAGACCCAGCAGGAAGTTCTTCCGTTTCTAAGAATCCTCATCCGCGTCTTCGTGCCACCTCCTCACCACCCCTCCTGCACCTTACGAGAAGATGCCCCATCGCGATCACAATGTCACAATATGAAAATTCTCTAAGTCCTATTGAGACCCTTCGCAAACGTTCGTGAAAGGGCGGGAAAAAAAATATGCTCAAGTATAGGGGGGAATGTGGAAATAATTCGAAAATTTCCACTCCCTTATTCTAACCTGGGTAAAGGGAAAAATTGTGTAGCTACTTTATACCTGGCTTGGTAAGGAGGGGTAGGTTCGTTCAGACAGTCTTGGTATCTATCATCCAGCATCGTTGCGTCGTTGAGAGGTGGTCTGGCTGCTGGTATTCCAAGGGTTGGCGAGGGTGAAAAAGGGACTTGGAGAAGATGAACGAAAGAACGATGAGAACGAAGCTTTAAATAAGGAATGAGTACTCATTCTTGAACTCGAAACGGAATGGAATGGACGTGACAAGTTGACGAAGCTCGAAGGGGGTAGTTTCCTGGCTGAGGTGCTTGCATTTACGGGGATGCAAGTGGAAGGAACATTACGCTACGTGATTGCCATTTTATTAGATAAAGGGTGAGGGCTTGACGGTACACTTAGTTCCATTACAGTCTTTATCTCGTCGCGTTATATGGAGCAAAATGAAAAGACGGCCCTTTTCCCTGCGTTTCAACGATTTAGAGGAACTTTGGATTTTACATTGTAATCGTGGAAATACCCTTCCATCTTCTCTTCATTCTTTCCTTGCCTTTTCTTCTTTGGTTTTATTAGTTCTCGTTTGGTATTGTAACTTTCCTTACCATATTTTCCCCTTTCTTTGTATTCTACTCTTTTTGTCGTCTCCATCTCGATTTGCGGAATATGAACCTCTTAACGTAAGGGCGACGGAGTATAGGGTGGGGGGGGGGGGGGGGATGAAGCGATAGGGGTAGGTATCCTGTTTTCTCACTCACTTTCTCCATTTGCAGGGTAACCCGTACTCTCATTCTTATTCTCCACTCAATATTCACTAGATTCTTTTAAAACGCTCTCAATTTCTTTCCTCCCTTCCATGATTTCCGGGATCTCAGGACGGATAGGGTTTTAAAATAAGAGGGGTGGATATCGAGGGAGGGCCGGAGGGACATTCGCGATGGTAGCCAATTTGAATATCTCAGAGACAAAAAGTTTATTATTCAAGGTAATGTTGGCAGCTAGATCACATTCCAATATCGCTCCCAGGGGTCGTGATGAAGCATCCCCTATAGAAGCGACTAGTCAGCTCACGCCTTTCTCCCTTATCTTTCATCCGCGATGCAAGTTGAAATTGATGACGTTGAATGAAATAAATTACAGGATTTTAATCTGAAGAATCCCTCCGAGCAAAGTGAAGCCGAGTTCACTAAGCCCTGACGAACTTTCTAAAATCGAGCTTGGATCCAGGTATCGCATCGGTACAGGGTTGATGGCAGAGGTATAGTATAGAGTTTAGGGGATGCCGGTGCGTTAGGGATTTAACGTTTATCCACAGCCATGGCGAACTGGTCTCGCAGCACAAGACCATTAATTCGACGTTCAGATCTGACAGGGGGTAGTTGGAAACGCGACACCTACCTCTGTAATGTCGAGCCACACTGCGCTAGGGTGTTGCCTATTGTCCAAGTAAATACAGCCAAGTCGTGTTCATATCAACACGAGAATTATCGAGGCGTCACGTACACGCAATTGCGTGGCTCCCACGCACGCACGCGTATCGTCCTGACGTCCTTTCAGCCGCAAGAATCATTAATGGAACTGAGCAAACAATAGGCTACCGAACGGTCGTGGGATAGAAACGTTCTGGAACCACGTTTCATTTTTGAAAATCATCCCCTAAAAAACATACATAGGATCGAAACCAGGTCAGTAGGATTTGCCATACAACATAGTTCGTCTCATCAGGATTCTTTGAATTAGATATCAAAACTTCATCTGGATAAAGTTATTCTTCATCCTTTTCTACCCTACCTATCACGTATCCCAGCCTTTCCCATTATCGTAGCAGTTTCCCAACAGATTTTCATCCAGCTAAAGCCTAAATCATAGGACGAGACTATATAACTTGACAAAACTGCAAATTTCTCTCGGCAGCCCCAGTCGTAAGGAAAGTCAGTCGGGGTGGCTAAAAGAGGTAGGTATGAACCTGCGTATAGTGGAAGTAGTAAAGGTAGGCAAAGAGCCAGCCCGACAGCCATGAAGCAAGCAGCTACGCAACCAGCAGCAACCATACAGTGAAATATTCACCTCCCAGCTGGAATTCATGAATTTAATATTTTGACAAAGCGTCCCATCTTCCTGACGCAATCCCTGCCACCCCCTGCGCTCGACATGATCGACGTAGTGCGCTTTAGGAATTGGCCGAGATTATTCTAAATCCGAAGCTACGAGACGAAATACGTCTAGCGAGGTGGAAGACACGCGGGACTTGACTGATGAGGAGACCGCGGACCGTTAAATTAGTCACTACACCCCACATACCTACGAGGAAATCCCACCCCTTGACTATACCTATGTAGTATACCAAAACCATCCCCTTGTGCCCTGAGCGAAGGACTGCCGAATGTATGCCGCATATCTCAGCCGAAACAAACACGCCTACCCTGAGTATGAGCCATCCGTATGAACAAGGGTTGTTATGGGGTGTGATGCGAAGAGCTCGTAAGAATGCGTTGGGATATGCATATGCATGAGACTCCTTGAAATGTTGAAGGGATGCCTCCCTTACGCTCTTCTGCCCTTTCATCCTTATACCATTCTACCTTTCACCCTTATCTCTATAAGAACCCCCCTGACTATCACAAACTCTATCAGGAGCCATCCGTATCTGTCTTTCAGGGTAGGCTTCGTTTCTCTAGAGTTTCTCTGGCTGTTTCGTACTAAAGGGATAACCCTAGGGACGGAAGGCTAGGAGAAAGCCGCGTGGAAATTAACTATCAGCAGCTTCGGATATTGCAGAACGTTCTCGATCAGGATGAGAGGTCCTAGGGGGAGATGACTCCAGTAGAGGACCTTGGCCCGGATTCGCGAGGCCAGCCGCGAAATTACTTCCGTCGATCCTTAAATGGATTAGCGGTTGGGATCGTGACTCTGGCCTAGGATGATGGCCTCACCTGCTGTTCCCATTTCCTGAACTCCCTGGAGAAGAGAATTCCAGTCCGTTACTTTTTTTTATCGTGTATAGGTGAAACTCCGTGGTAATTCCGTCGTCAGCCTTGTGACGCTAGGACTTTAGAGATTCCAGTACATACTCCCGATGACGACGTGCGACGACGACATTGGCTCAGGCTGGGTTCCTGGTACGCGTTGGATGTAATTTAAAACTTCCTACTTGGAGCAACCGGTAACGCGTATGTGTTCAGCCCCTGTTTGCGGCCGAGCTTAGGGCTAAGTCCCTCAACGTAATAACATGCATGCACGTTCCAACCTAAACTTCGTAACGAGCACTACGCAGAGCATATCCTTACCCGAGAGTGCCCAGTCTTGCCTATCGTGGATACCTTAGACCTAGCAGACACCTTCATATACCTACAGACCTTCCACTAGGTATACCTGAAAACTCATGGAAGAGCAACTCCTAGGGCCAAGCCAGGATAACTTTCCTTCTGCAAGTTGATGCAATATCCAAGGACCTAAGCGTAAACAACATAAGACGACACGTACGCCACCCCGATAAGCTGGGTAATGTATATTTTCACTTCGACGCCTCGTACAGCATATTTCCCCTTTCACCTATATCATGACCTCTAACCACCTGGAACACGGCAGGCTATATACCCCCTACATATTTTTTTGGATATCCACATTGCTCCCATCTTTTCAGGCTTTAAGGGAATACGCAGCCTGTCTGTCTGGCCACGTATGGCTTTACCTGCTGTAAACGTTTATCTGCCTAAAAAACGCGTGACATCATTAGGGTTTAGGATGAATCGAATTCACAGAATTCTTATCGCGAATCGTCGATCCTCAATTTCTCAGGATGACGCCGATCCAAAGGAGTATATCCTCCCCGCAAGGAGCAGCTGTTACACTTTTATTATTCGTCCTTCGGCTGGATGACTGGCAGTGCAAGGTGGCTGCTGGCTGCTGTAACGTGCGCATTCTCTTGCGAATAAGGTCTGCGTCAGGAGGGCTGTATGTTGTCACTCGA
>JARPRG010000448.1:721728-740108 GCA_031001745.1 Hartigia nigra | reverse complement strand
TGGCTGCTGGCTGCTGTAACGTGCGCATTCTCTTGCGAATAAGGTCTGCGTCAGGAGGGCTGTATGTTGTCACTCGATGTTCAGATAACGCAAAAATTTGAATAAAAAGGTGAGGAGACGAGAGTTGTACGTCGGGTGGAGAGGGGACAGAGGGAGGAGACGTGTCGCGAGTGACAGGTCATTTTCCAGAGCAGCGCACTCGCTGTCCCTACACTCGCTTCCTCTCACTCTCACTCTCTCTCTCTCTATCGCCCCGTTTCCGTCTCATCCTCCCAGACTTTCCCTCTATTATCCTCCCTCGTTCCTTCAACCTCTTCTTCACCCTCTGGGCTCTTCTTCGAGGATCATGGCTCTTCTAACCTCCCCCGAGGCAATCCTCAATACCTCCTTGCCGAATTCAAGCCCGTAATAACGCGCCTACCAATATCTAATTTGATCTGTAGAGCGTCTTCTGGACTCGAGCGCTCTCCGGGACGCCCGGCGTCTTCGTCCTCGTTCGTTCGTGATGAGAATGGGTTATCGCTCGTCCGAATAATTTCCATCTCCTACCTTTAGCTCCTTCAGAATCCATCCAGTGGCAAGGGCGGGTTCTTTGAACCAGGTATAAGCCGAACTATACCGTTTCACGAATTAAAAGATACCGGATGAGATAGGCTCGAACTCATTCAGAACCTTCTCTCTGAATCGTTTTTAGTAAAAATAATCCTTTTACTATTTAGAGACTTATCTTCAATGGGCGATATCATTTCTTTTTGCGTGCCTCTCTTTTTTCTTGGTATCTCTTTTGGGCTCTTTTTGCAACACCCCTATTTCGTTCTGCAAATCACTCTTTGCAAAAGTCATCTCAAAAGAAAAAAAAAAAGATAAATTCCACAAAGAGAGTTTTCATGAAAATAGGAACAATATCGTGTTCCCGTATACGTCAGATTTCCTACGCAGTATGGCATTTTTTTTAACTTCAAGGTTTTTTCGCATATCCACGATTCTTGTGGGGGAATCTGATTTATTCGTACAATAACTTCGAGCGATTGACGAGTCTCCCCCTGCTGGCAACTTCGGAAAAAAAAAAAGAAGAAAAAAATCGAAATTCTTCAGTTTCGAAGGAGTGCGATACACACCCCGGAACAAGAAGACGAGTGCTTAAGGATGTAACGTCAAGAATAAAAGAGCAAAGCCAAAAGGATAGAGAGGGTGAGTTCTGTTAGGGGGGGGAGGGAGGGAGCTGGGGTATTTCGAGAAGAACGATGTGCTGCTTGAGGGCTGAATAGAATTCATCAAGCCACGTCGGAGATGAAAGCTTACCTCGTTCTTCCGCCCTGGTCCCGGCCTTAGCTCCATCGTATGAATATTACCAATAATGTTCTATTTACTTGGCAATTTCGACCCCCATTCCAAGCATGATTGAGAAAATATTACCAAAATACCTATCCTCCCGGATGAGTGGGGTTACGAGGACGTGTAAACACGCGGAGTAGGTACCTTTACCTATTGGCTGACTATTACACATCCAACCCACCCACGTCTTTCCCTACGGAACGGAAAGGGGTCTTCGGCAATTTTACGCATAATAACTTATTACGATAGCGCCAAAAATGCGAAGCGGCCTTTTACGATACTAAGAGCAGACGATACACGCTATGGGATATTGCCCAAGATTTCATTGTACGGCTATTATCCTACCGATGACAATAACGAAGACAAACTTCATGATACCAGAAATATTCTCGAACCCTTCATCGTTTTATCGTAGTAATTTTTTCTTAGGATGACTACGGACACTTTTGGGAAAGTGCGCCCAAAGGAGAACCATGACTATAGTCACGTAATTTTCGAGCTGAGTGGATTCAGTAGCGCGAATATTTTCATGTATCCAAGGGATTCCCCGGAAAAAAAAAAAAAAAAAGGTTTAGGGTATAGGTTATGGCCGCTTTCAATCGGGAAAGTGCCTTTGTACGCTTGTGCAACTCTGGGTAATACGTAGCTTATATTATGTGGCGGTTGTACAATGGCATAAGCTGGAGACAAATAAACACGGCAGTGTTACATAACTAATGAATTGTGCATGAGGCTTTACATAACGGGTCCAAGGGACTCTCTCTGTGTATATGGATATGTGCAATGGTTTGGTATAGGGTATAATAGTACGCATGCGCACTTGCCAGGGACCCTCGACAACGGTGCATGAATAACATGCATTTATGCAGTGCCGACGCAATATGTAAGGAGTCCCTCCCGCCTTCTCCTCCCTACGTCGGCACCTTATCCAACGAGAGGACCAAGGCGCTCGGGAGGATGCCTCCATATTTTAGAAGACCCGACAAAGTGCCCGACTCGCGGCCCATGCATTTATGCAATGCCGGATAATTTCGTGCCTACTTCTTCGGGTATCATGCTCAATTTCCTCGTCGCATCGTGGGAATAAAGGCGCAGCGAAGCGACGCGCGACGCCCCGACGTGCCGGAAGGAATCGATCGCAAGCAACATTTTTGAGATTCGTTTTGCCTTGGCGCCCGATAGCGGCGAGTCGTTGAAAACTTTTTCATTTTCCTTTGCCACGAATATCTTTACTTATCTAGCTTTTATTCACTTTTCCTCTCGCGCCCGATACCCCTTCCGCCGTCTCGCCTCGCCTTCCTTTTCTTTCTATACCCTGGCATTAGAGAGCTATTTCGCGCGACCTCAGCAACTGATTCAAGACATGATACCAACATAATTTTAGGTTTATCCGATCGGAAGGTGAGTGAAAAACTTGGCACTCTCCAAGTAGACTTTTCATTGTTGTATGAAAACCGAAAGGTAGCTAAGTATCTTTGGTAAGGTTTTAGTTCGTGACGTAGAGGATATTTACTTTGGGTAAATGGTGGCGCATCCTAGGGCTTCTACTAAGGCTGTACAAGGATAAAAGTTAAGTCCAAACAAACGAGGAATAAGAGCGTTTAAATTTCCCGGGAATATTGACGAGGAATGTATATCCATAGTATTATATCCAGTTAGCTTATCCATAGTCTATATAGTTCGATACGAGACCTAGAAGAGCATTTCGCATTTTGCCATCTAGACTCTACTTGGCGCTTACGCACTCGCACGTCAAGAGACTCCTTGTGCTGCTTAACATAGAGAATCCTACAAAATGTAAATGGCGCCGTTTGACAGTACGTCTCAACATACCGCTTCCATTTAGCAGTAGTTACCACGTAATCCACAGGCTGAAGTTGCTCTCAATCAGAGCCACGCAGTCTATAATTCAATATGCCGAACCCTCATTCCGCGAAAAGCACCCCTTCCTCTTTTGAACTACCCTAACAGTCCCTGCTGCTCTCCCATCCTGTATAGGATCCTCGTCAAGGATACGAAGGAAGGAAGGATGTAAGGAAGGAATGACGAGGTCGACAGTGGGAGAGCCGGGTTTTGTCTTTCTATTATTCCATCCTACGGGGACCAGGATGCTGGGCTCTTGGAGGAGATGGTATGGTGGGCGGGAGTTACTCTCCATCAGCGTTGAACCTCTTAGTTTGTAATTGAATAACGTGTCTCGGGCTACAGTCAGGATCCGGATGACGTAATATGGAACAACCCTAATATTCCAATCTAATCCCTCTGACCTTTATCCTTTTTTTTGTTAATATTACAAAAGTTTCCAAAATTCCATAAAAATTTATAATATCAATCATTTTTGGGTATCGATGATAAAGAGGGCTTGATCAAAATAAATTGCATCTCGCCCCTCTCGAATTATGTACCGTATCCACGGGTATATCTTAAGGACTTATGTTTACCTGACGATATCGAATGAGTGACTCCCGCAATAACAGCAGGTACTTGGTCTTTTTTTTTTTGTCCACAAAGAAATAATGGAGCCCTTTCCCAAGGGTGTCTCACAGCTGGTAAGTAATATCGGCGTGTCTTTGCATCTTATAAACCCTACTGTAGTGTCTACTCGCCACCTAGGGGAAGTCTTGGCACATCCCCCAGACTAATATATTGACCCCATTATAACGTTATTATCCACAAACCCCGATACGACATGTATGCCGTAACGCCGTAGTCGTACACAATGGAGCAGAGGAGACAGTAACCCAAGGCAGATAGTTCTGTCGCCAAGTCATCGAACATCGAACATTGACTATACATCGAACCATCAAACCACGACGTCAGACTTATCTCCGACTTTTCACATGCGCAACAGTCATGCCTAGCGAAAGGGAAGGTTTCTATATGGTAGCGTTATCCCTACAACTATTGTTACATAATACAACGTACAAACCGACAGACAGTCCTTTGTCAGTTAGTGATCATGTGTAACGAGACGTTAAGGCTGGAATCGATTTTGTTGGTTAAAAAAAAAATAAATAAATACAAATTCTGCTACTTTTTCAATGGTACAAGGGATGGGAAAGAGTGACTGTATCTTAAGGGTAGTAAATCTCCTAATTGGCTGATCTAATAAGGGATAAGATTACAGGTCATAGGTATTTCTATTCTTCTCTCACGTTGAGCTAACAAGTATTAAAAGAATTTTTTTATTGTATTCGCTTACCTGGAACATTCTGGATTGAGAAAATAGAACCAAGGAACAATTGGATGCTGAGAAAGATTTTCTCGTTGTCGCGTTGTCCTTGCGAGGTAAAGGACAATTTCATGGGAGTTAATGAGACAGGAAACAACGGCGTTGTATCTTTAACGTCGGGAGTAACGTTAGATTTAATTGCGCAAGGGACGATCAGATTCGCTCACGTTAATGGACCTGATTTTACGGGGCAGAGGTACCGTTCTCTCTGGTTGGAGACAAACGGGAGGCTCGTGCTGGAGGAGGACTCTACCAGGAGGTGACCGGAGGACGAGAGATGATGGGATAAAATCCAAAAAGTATGCCGAAGCTTATAACGTTTTTTAGCCGTGGAACGTAGCGCCATTCGTGTTTACGGCTTTGTTTGCCAGAGATGTGAAACCAATACGCTTCAGGGCCTGTCCAAACACTATGGAGACACGTAGGAGGAATGGCGGATCATCCTTCCGTAAATGAGAAATTATTTTCAAATCTTACGTGTAAAGTCCATACCCGGGAGGAATATCAGGTACAATCATCTGCACGTTACCCTTTGGCCATCTTACTTGGATCAAGATATTTTCTTGTGTCATTTTGATCATACGTAATCATTGGGTTTATGGATTGAAGTGATTCTTCATAATGCGAAATTATTATAAAACAAATTTGTTTGATTATTATTGAATTGCTTTTAATATCGAACGAAACGATTGGTCGAGTGATCTTTTGAGTGAAAGAATGAAAATGAAGTGACCGAGGGATTTTTCCAGTTATAAAGATGGCACGTATGTTATGAGACAGGGAAAGGAAGAAAGGGAGCTAAAAAAAAAAAGAAATAGATGTAGAAGGGCTTCGCTCTAGCTTCACTTTAGTGAAGCCAGGCTAAAAATGGCACTAGGTAGGTAGACTGTATGTGTATATGCACCCTTTTCGCAAACGGCACAAGCCAGGATAGGAATCGGAAGTGGGTAAAGAAAGGGCGATGGAAGGTATAGTCTAGAAACTTTATCCACTTTGCATGCTGATGGTCACAGATTTGGAAGACAAAATGGCGCGTGCAGCAATGCGGATCGCGATTCCCTTGGAATCGATTCCCTTTGTGCGCTCGCTTTACCTCTCGAAACTTTGTAGCCAATTTACGAGCGAGCAAGTCAGCGCCCTTCGATCTTACGCTAATCCGATGCCGACGTCGACTCAGAACGCGATTTTGGCTTGATGTGATCATCTTCATATCCAGCATCTTTCTCGTGCGCATTAGACACTGTACTTCCTAAGTAAGCTTTAGTCTGTAGATATTTAACTAATTGGTCTTTTGCATTAAGTCTTTACTAATTTGCACAGAAATGACATTTAATTCTAGCGATTAACCTTTTCGTTGAAAATTTGAGTCTGGACCATAAGTATTACTGCTAGGATGCTGAGCTGGATACTGGCGAGCATTCACTTTGTAAATACGTGTCCCATTGCAACGCATTTGGGGATGACGGGGTTGAAGGCAGTGAGTGCCAACCCGGGAGTCGTTAGGGAGACTAGCTGAAAGGGGTAAGAAGCCAAACGCTCGTAAAGAAGGTCAAACGGGTCGTAAACGCTGGAGAAAGACTAGAGCCGGATGGTACTGGATGCTGTTGGATGAAGCTTAGATAGCTCTGAAATATCCAGGAACTGGTGCTCGGACCAGAAACTCTTTTGCTGAGTGAAAGGCATCCAATAGATCCAGAGGATTCAGAAGATCCTGGAACGATGTTCATCAGATGAGAATTTATTTCTCGTAAGGAAAGAAATGAGGAGGGGATATATATATATATATATATATATATCACGAGTGGACCAGGGAGATGGATGAGCGAGTGGCAGGCAGAATGAGGAAGAAATTAAAATTCTCTAGAAAATAAAATAAAGAAATGCAAAATATTCGAGAGGCGCGAATTGCCTGTCATCCTTACGATTAGAGACGACGCCAAGCGTCCCCGGGTAGATCAGAATGTACAAAGTCAGGAGTCGTAAAGCTGAAAATTCCTTGGAACCTCCGCCATTCGCCGAACGGCACCTACTACAACGATTCAGAATATTCCCTCTTCTTTAACCTTCTTCCTCCTTTTTCTTTCCCCTTTCCTATCCCTTTATTCCACCTCTTTCTTTTTTTCTCAAGATCGATCCTTATACCTTTCTCTATCATACCATATACAATACATTCACGTATATATACGTATACAATCCTAGACCATCCCCTTCCCCCCTTCTTTTTATCCAGACAAAATACTACCTATATGATATTCGTTAGGTTAGGTTAGTCGAGAGAGAGGACCACCCCGGCCCCCCATTTCTCTCTCTCTCTCTCTCTCTCTCTCTCTCTCTCTCTCTCTCTCTCCTTACCCCCAAAGCCATGAAAGACGAACCAGAACTCAATGGCGGATATTCATACTATCCATATACCTATCAGCTATGGATATCTGGTTATGTTATGATCTGTCGCCTATAGATCAATACGCAACAGTAACAACAAAACACTAGAACCCATTGACAGTGGACACTTCGATCAGTCGGCGAATTCTAAATTGCAAGAGGCACCCTATATCTATATATCGTTCCCTTTATTGCTCTGCATATGGAGTCATAAACAATACGTCCGCGTGAAACAATGTACCTACCCCTATGTATTAGCTGGAATCACAAAACCGTGAGAGTCACAGCAGCTTGTTTCAACCCCCCCCCCAACAGAAACATCCTGCCTACCCTTCTATCACCTTACGCACCCTTTGAAATTTGTTCAATGAGAATTTACGATTAAAATTCTTACCTCTTGCCTATCCTCGTGTAGATCGGCCCTCCTAACCCTACCCTTAATTCTCATATGATCTATTTTTTTCTCCACCCTTATATTTTCTCGCCGATTACTTAATCAGCCGTTACTCAACGTTATTATATATACATTCTATTATCACTATTTTTATACTACAAATATATACCGATAGTTAAAAGAAGACTCAATTCCAGGAATATATATCCTACAGACAATTTAGCTCGGTAACGTTTTAGCCTTTGGTTACTCTCGTGTCCGCATGGCGGCCCTTCCAAATCGTATCAACTTAATTCATATTCAGAGAACGAGCTCGCGAGTGGTGAGTCGAGGATCGAGAGAGGAGAGGGAAGCTCCTGGTTGGTCGAACGAGCATTCGCCCGAGCGAACCAGTCGGCTTCAAGCCCGCTTCCGTCTCATTACTCGCTACACTCTGATTGAATTACCTACAATCAACATCAAACATTTTTAAACTCAATTTCACCGGCGTATAACGCATAGTTCTTCTTGTCTTTTTTATATATATGTATATATATATATGCTTTTAGACGAGTGACCTTATGCCTATAGACCAACAGGATACTGGTAAATGATACTTGGAATGAACGTTTGGATATATGCGGCTGATTACATATACGATTTTATCACTAGTTCAGAAGTAATTTTTCAATGGACTATATGAACATTTGGAAATACTTATTTTTTGTCTATATACATTTCAATTACTTTGACCACGTGTGTCAACTTGCTTCTCACTATATATCCGATATCGGCTTCTAATTTCTTCTCTTGAATTCCTAATCCGATTACGTACATTCCCTTTCGCGTAATTCCTTTTACTTCGGCACTGAGTCTCTGGCAAGAAACGAGAAATACGAGAGTACTACCACAGTGTGGCGGTATAAACGCTAATTGGTGCGTGTTAATAAAGACATTTTCTTGTCAGGTTGTATTTCGCCTGTTAGCGAAAACGGGGACACGCCACATAAACATAATTACGTCGGGGGACATGGCAACCCGTGAGAATCTCGGTTGCCATGGGATTTTAGCAGGGTAGATGAAATAAGGATATACAGGATGTTTTATTTAATATACTGGATTTCGTTATGGTGGAGGGGATATATTACTTGATGATGGCTAAAGCTTCAAGGTCGGAAGGGTGCAGCTTTAGATAAACTGAACTGTATAGTATGTATAGGTAATAAATGAGAAGCAAGTCAAAAATCATGATGATTTGAAAATTCTACATAATAAACGCGACATGATTTGATAGAATTTTCAAGGTCGCCACATTTGAAAACTCCCTGACTGTTGCGTCACAGACATATTGTTACGTATTTGTCACCCATAGAAATCGCTCAAAAGATTCAAGGTCTCCTGACAACCCTTACCGGCCCACCCCATCTGGTTTATACCCACTGAGCCTCAAGGACCACCCACAACGGTTATGTAGCGAATAAGCGATTGCGGAATATCAAAGGAATTTCTTGCACAGCTTTAATGAGATTTTGGTAGTGTCGTTTACCTCTTTATATTTCAATTTCTTTTATTTTTCCATTCTCTTCCTATCTTTCTCTCCCTCTCTCTCGTACTCACTTTCTCTTAAACTCTGCACGGTAGCCAAATACTGCTAGCTTTTTGTCGTCTGGCACGGATCTATTTTCATCCGAGAACTCAGATTCTTTTTCTTCGTGGGCAAAGGTACGCCGCCGCCGCCCATGCGCCCGTAAAATATTTGCCAATATAAAAGCACAAAGAGAAGAAAAGAAAGACGGCCGAAAGAGTGAGAAAAAAACGGATTCTTTCTTTTTCAGGTAAATATGAAAAAAAAAAAAAATGAGGGATACACAGTCAGTGAGCAGAGAGGAGGGAGTCAGTGGCTGGTTGGGGAGTGAAGGGGATGAGGATGTCAGTGAAGCGAAGAAGGAATACGGTACTTCGCGAATATGGAATCTCCTTTCAGTGGAAGCCCGCGAAATTGCCAGTAGAGAAAGAAGAAAGTAGAGAAGCCATGAAAAAACCGTGGAGGAAGAAAGAGCGAAAGAAAGAAAGTGAGAGTGGGGGCAGGGGTGGAAAGATTGGGAGACGGGAGAGAAGAGTAATCGCGAAGAAGATGAAGTTAAATTTTTTTGTCAATGCCAAACTGAATCAAAGCAGTCGACAAATCTTTTTTTTTTTAATTGCCTAAATTCTGTCTGCAATGTAAAATAAAATTTGGGCATTCGCGCTGCTAAACGAAAATCATTTTCATGACATTTTATCGAGTGAGCGAAACAAGAGGACCTATACTATGCACATTATATGCACTGCGCTAGTATGCAATTATATATATATATATATATATAATCAGTGTTCGCGTTGTGTCATGAAATTAAATTATTTTACGCGCGCGCGCGCGCTTATTCGTTGAAATATCCATAATAGCAGAATTGAATCGCTTTTCAGGAACGCGATTGATTCACCGAAATGAAGCACTAATCACAACTAATTCCCATTGTTTCCATAATAATACGGTAATGCATGAACGATCGTAGCGGCATTGCGAGAGCTTGATTTGCCGCGAATTAAGGATAATTAAGAATTTATCGCTCGCCATTGAACTTTCCAACCGAGCGTAAATGCTTGGCTCGCTAATGGGGATGCTCGAAAGAAAAATTCTACTGAAACAGATGTAGAATTGTACAATTGAATGTTACTAAGTTTATGAAAAACAAAAATTATAAAAATTATATAAAAACGAAATATTCTCGTTCCACTGAACGGGCAAGCAGTTTTGCTTGGTTTACGCTACGGTACACTTCTGCGTCGTGGTTAGAAAAGTACGGGAAAACTCTCATGGGATTCTATACCGTCTAGAAGCATGAAAGAAGCACTAATAAATCCGAAAAGTTTTCAGAAGGTACCCCGTGCAACCTGTGCAATGAGGTTGCTTGGTCTAGTGTCTCGATAGTTCCTCGGGTTGGCGTTGCAATTCATCCGCGCTACATGAAAACGTCATTAAGCCCCAATACATACATATAGTACATATAACATGAAATATTTTACTAATGGCCGAGTTCGAACGGTCCACGGTGATCCTAGTTCAAAATACTTCACTTAGAGAACTCGTCGAACAATAAGCCAACGTACGTGGACCATGACTAGAGCCTAATGCATATTAAATGTTTGCGATAATAATTACAATAGAGACATTTGCCTCCCGCATTAATTCCATTGATTTCACTTCTCTGTGCCGTCCGACGTATCGCGTCAATCCGAATGGAAAGAACGTAACAGCACGTATGTAGACATCGAGTCAATTTGACGGGAAAAGGATATTACTTTGAACAAAACTGGCTTTTCGAAAGCAAAGAAACGTCTTTTTTCGTAAAAAAAAAAAAAAAAAATTATCCAACGAAGCTGGAATATACAGGCAAAAAAAATCACCTAGAGGCAATGAGGATAATCATAGTTGCAGCTAGAATGGCAGAGAAGCTGGGATTTATTATTTCTGTCCAGCAGGGATTCGAATTGGAAGCGGAGGCTTGTTTTGAGGCGCGGTTACCGTGGCGACGCGTGGCTCTCACTGTAGTCGGCAGGTAAGCGTGGTGGTGTATGGCATACGGGGTGTAGAGAAGGGTCGTGCGTATCGGGTGGGCGAGGGTGGTTCACGAGGAATATAGTGCCGTCGAGGAGGGTGTCGCAGAGAGTAGCGAGGGTAGAAGCGGGCATAGGCAAGCAGTCACTATGACAACGGTGACAAGCGAGGTGTTAGTGCGCATCCGTGACCACGCCTACGTCACGTCGACGTGACGTCAGAGGCGACGCAGACGCCACCCCGACACGAGCGTGGCGCGGACGTCGAGGGTACTAAGTACAGCGGCCGCCTGTTGCTACTCCAAAGTCCCGTGGAAGCCCCGCCAACCCTCCTCGCCGCCCCTGGTCCATCAGTCGGCACGGCCTCCTGCTACCCTCTGCCTCCAAACATCCCTTGGCAGTGGTATATAGCACGCTACACTCCCCGCTTTGCCCTCTTCTCCTCGCTCACCAACTGCCACCCCCTCTCGACCCTCCAGCCTCGTACACCCCGTGGAGCGGCGTTCTGCCGCTTTCCGCCAACCCCCGTCGAGGCCCACAACCCCCGAGAGCCGCTGAGCGAGAGTCGCTCTCCGCCAGTCAGCCATCCGACTCGCCGCCACGCTGCGCGCTGCGTGTTTAACACTGAACGTATTCGTGTCTCTTTCGTTGGCCTGAAAGCGAAAACGCGAGACATCGCTAATCGCAACATACGATATTCCTATATATTCGTATATATTCGTATATCTGATATATACAGTACACCCTAATCCGCTGCACCGCGTGTCGGCCCGGTTTGGAACGCGGTCTATGGATCATAGGTTAGCAAAAGAAACAAGCTAATTTATCCTAATATCATTATAATGTCGTAACTCTCGCTCACCCTTGTGAGAGAGAGAAGGAGAGACTCTCGTAGAGGACTGGAAACCTGCGTCCGAGAATGACAGAGTCTGAGTACGTCCTATATCACTTGATCACTCGTTCGATAGAGTCTATTCATTTTTACAGACAGGAGATTAACCAGATCCTGGTCAGACTCTGTCCATTACCAGGTATCGCTTCCTCTAAGAAATTCTTTCCCGTTCCTAAAATCTTTTCGATACTTTCCTCAAATCCTCTCTCATTATCCATACTAATTATCGGTATTAATTATCGTTACATCCTGTGCCACGATATATGAGGATTCGTCGATTATTAATCATTAAAATGTCGATTATCGCGTAATAATGTACACGCGAGTTTATCGGTCAGTGGTCCACGTTGCACCGAGTACATAATACACCCACGCATTCACCACGAGTAGCACCACCAGCACGTGGCTAATGTTCCCAGAAGACAGGGACTTAGTTAATCAAACCCTCCGAGACGGTACTACTTAAATCAGTAAAATTAATCGGTCACCCCCTACTCACCCTTACACATAATTAATCATACAACTAGAGTGCTACTGCGTTACACGCGTCAATGTAAAAGTGATCTTTATTAAGAGTCTTGTGAGTTGCGACGTGATCCTTGAAGTCAGTGACGGATCCCAGTACGATCCTGGATGAATCCTGCATGGATCCCAGTGGGATAGAAGTGCAATTTTCACAAGGCTATATTATCGTCAGGATGATCTTGGATTCGGAATATTTCCCTACGGGGTCACAGGAGAGAGAGATAGAGAGAGAGAGTCTCAAAGGACGAATTATCCGAATAGAGAAACTATTCAGGACACGCGTTCACTCCAAGACACGAGGATTCGTAAACAGTCTATTCGATGGCGGGAGGGTTGCGCGTCGCGACGACTCTGGCGCGAAGATCCCTCCCGAAGATTTCGACGCCATCGGCGTCGCTACGATCTACACCGAGCACTATGGATGGCAGTAAATGGTATAACCAGCTAGATCGAAGATAGGAACCTTACGAGCCAGATCATATCTGGAATCGTCTTGTCACATTGATTAAGGGTTTACGTGCATGCCTCTCAACCATTAAATAATGTATACTGAGTGTATCCATATTTCGATCAGCTGTTTGACCACGTACAGTCACTTTAAAACTAAATGGCTTATAAAGTAGAGTTAATCCCAAACGAAAAACAAAAAGAGAATGTATCTGTACCATGTACGAGATACGAATTTTTCTTGTTTCGCGTAAACTCACGTGTTCGTGTCACGCACACGTATACGCGACTTGTCTCCTTATATCGTACGTGCTTTCAAGTTAAAGTCTTGACTCTCGGACGCGACACGATTACATTGCTTCTTATTTCCGTTGGGTTGCTCTTGAATTCCGCTCTTATAGCAGTCCGGAGTGTGACACGTGGGATTCAGAAGAGACAGTGTATAAATAGCGGAGGTTCCGGAAAATCTTTTCTTGACAATTTATCAATGAAAAAAGGACGATCTTTAATATTTTCAAAGTTATATTTACTGACGTAATCGGGACAGTTGCAATCAGTTATCGGTATGGAATTGCTATGGTTACACCCTCCTTAGTGTCTTTTACTGACGGAAGTCTTTTATTTCCATGGCAATGGTATAACATCCCGCGAGGGGTGGTTTCGCAGCCATGCTTAACCCAGTTAAGAATTTACGGCAAGCGAACAATTTGCAAACAAGGTCGCCTCGAGAACAGAGAAGAACACGAAGCTCTTTTCTCCAGCGAGATATTCTTGGTTGGTTTCTTGGAGGGTCGGGTCCGTAGTGGTATAACGTCGGCGAGTAGTTAGCGAGAGGGAGGGACAAGAATAGGAGGGTGACTATTTGCATATCATCGGATTCATTCATTCGATACCTGTTTTGAATATATTAATAATGAATTTAATAAGCAAAACTGAATTCATGTTTATTCATGTAGCAATTATCCTTAGCTCGGGCAACCGTGATAGTTTCGCGAAGGATGATGTCCTTTGGAATGGTGTTGGGGGGTAAAGGCGATGGATAAGGGTTGGTTGGTGGTAGGAACAAGCAGTTCGTCTTTTACTAGAGTACAAGGAGGAATTGAAAAAAAAAAAATTAAAATAGTGAAATAAAAAGAGTGACAAGAACGATACTGTATTTTATGATAATAGAACGAAAAAAGTGCACTTTGTAATTTATACGGTAAACCATTAGTTCGTATAAACGAATAAAAGCTGCTATCGTTAAAAATATGACATTTGATTGTCAATTTTATTATTCGAAGTTCCAGTTAAAGTGTAAAATGTAAAAGAGTCTTGAATACGAAAGGCATCACGTATTCGCAGAGTGTAATAAAATAATAGAGGGATATGTTAATTTTGAAATAATACGAATTCTCGCTAAATATGCGCATAAGAAATTATTATGTTTCTTGGCGTAGACTAATACAACGCTACTTATAAATTTTAACGTTAAAATAGCAAAGATTTTCACGAGTAAAATGGTGAAATCACCAAGGTCCTAGGGGATTTTTTGTATACAAATTTGAATGTCCCCACAGTGATCGCTGGTAGGATAAACATTTAATAAAGTATATGACAAAGTGATTACGGCATTCCTACCCTACGGATTTCATTAATTATGTCTTTTACATTCATTACTGGACATTGGAACTGACGGGGGTTGCAGGACAATCAGAATACAAAATGTTATTCTAATCGAATGTAGTACAATCATTTCTATTAGTTAGAACCTTCATTAGACTAATGTTACTGTTTAGAATAATTAGTCACACAACTGTTGGCACCACTGACTGCTAAACGTCACTACAGTACGCTAATCTAGTGAGTTTATACTCGTCAACGCAAAACCAACATCCCTCGCCCGACACATTTTCTTTTGACTATACATAGATATATACACAGGAGGAAAGCAGTGTCGTCACTCTACTTATCCTTCAAGGGTTAAATCCAAGTGTCATTAAGGGTTGTTGCATATCCCAGCAGGATCCGAAGGGGTAGTAGTAATAGTCAAAGTGAAAGTCAGGAGATATGGAGGGTCTCTTGGATGGTGCAATCGGTTGGAAAAGGGAGAGGGCGGGAGGTGGTGGTTATAAGGGGGTTGAAAGATTGACATGGCCAGAGAGAAAAGGTGATATAAGCGCGAGCGTGATACCATGCTCGAATCAATAGGTTATATCTATCCCTTTTGGTAGTGAGCGAAAAATACGTTACAAACGTAACTTTAACCCTTGCAGATTCCGGTCACGTAGAAGGGTGAGATATATCGCATTGTAGGACGCGTCGTCGCTTTCCACGTAGCCCACTTTCGAACCTCATTTCTCGCTCTTCGGCCTCCGGGCTAATGTCCCTCGTGCGGAAAAGTTATGTTTTCCACACGGCCTAGAGAAAAAGAGAGCAGTCGCCATTTTGAATTATCCTACAGAACTTTCAGTACCGTGTGACACGCTCTCGGATCTCTTTTCCTTTAACACTTTCTACCTCGACACCTTTTAACTTCAACCCCCCTCCCCCCCCTTCCCCCGACATTATGTCCAGACAGAAAACTTTAACACTCCCTTAGTAAGAGTGAAGCTATCCAGCCCGTAATCTCCTTTTACGACTTTTCCCTCGCATTGTCCTTTCATCTTTCATTTCTCCAATAACACTTTTCTATTCAATGCCCATCCGCATGGACGTCCATTGCCCCTTCGAGGATCCAATGTAACAACCAGTCTGAACTACGTGTACGTGTAAAATGTCTCTTCGTGGCGACGCCAATGGCATACGGCGTCGGCGTCCTTGCATTTGTCGTCGCGCAACGTGATCGCGAGCAAGATAAATGAAGCTCCTGGCTCCTTCTGACGCCATGGGAGAGAATAGACTTGGATGTATAAGGGTGTTCATGGTAGATGCAACTGGGCCCGAGTAGGTTGTAGGTTTTAGGTATACCATCCGCTTATATAGAGTCTGTACTATACCAGCTATGACTACTAGTACGAAACAGGAGACACCATCCGGATAGGTGCTGGCTTGACAACACAAATTACCTAAACCGGAGACTTAACAGTGCTAAACCGTAAACTTTCTCCAACGGCCAAGTAATTAATGAGTCCCCGGTCTCTCGAAGGGTGGCTTTTATTTCGTAGCCACCCTGTAGGATCTTCGACTAGGACAATAATAAACTATGTCCCCCCCCCTCGCGTACAATATACTATCTTCGCCATCCTATAACCCTGGAACGTAGAAACCAACGAATAAAGGGATTCTGGTATACTAGGTCGAGGAACAGACTCAGAATTTCTCAACCAGAACGGAATTCGACATTGTAGAATTTACGCGATCTACACCAAATACTCCGGGGGGGGGGGTTCCTTCACGAAGTGGGAGACTGTGCGTGAGTTCAAGAGAGGCGTCCAGACTCCCAACGTAACCCTCTACCATAGCTAAAGAAACCCTTTAATAAAATTCAGGGACAGTGCTTTCATCCCTTACTCGACACATACACATACCCTTGTATGACGTCATCTGGATGCATCCATATATAAACTATGTCCTACTCAAGTCTAATACATTATGGCGTCGTTCAGGCTCTCCACCATACTGCTTGTAGATAGCTAGGTAGCTAGGTAGGCATACCTAACCTTACATGCATCGCGTATTGCGTCAGCATGGAGTAGGTACTATACCAGATACCAGAACTGAACTGGAATTGTACTCCGTTATGGTGGCTCCAGTTCCACGCTAGACTATAGGCACTGCTTACTCCTAAGGATCGACATACTGTTTCCATCGGTACTCAATAGATCCAATACATACCACACTCTAGGCTTAACCAAATCGAGAGCACGCAAGGACCTCTATCAGAACTCCTGCAATTCTCGTATAATCCTAGATATTTCCTGGGAATTATTGTTGGGAATAAATATATGAAATTTGCTAGGTTTCTTTATGGAAACGTATCAATGACTGGAGTGCATCAGTAGGAATGTTCCTTGTACAAATTCAATAGCGATAAATCTAAGGTCTACAAGCGTTTTACTAACAAGAATTTATTATATCCGTGACACTAGACTTTGACACTTGCCTTTACCCGGCCATTGATATTTCCTGAGATTTTTACGAGACGGTACCACCTATCTAGTCCCTTGTGGGAATAAGGAGGTTGGGAATCTTATTCATTTTATCGGTCGTTACGGGTTTACAAGTGTCGTGGCTGTGTAAGGATCCGTGCGCCTGTTTTGTCCTTTCTCTATGAGGTCCTATTCCCGCTTTTTTTTTTATACCTAAATCCAGAAATAGTCTTGCGACGGCTCTATAACTTTAACGGGCTTTATACAAGACGGTTAACCTTTTCTTAAATGAATCTTTATATTCTGTTTCAGGTAAGTTTCCATGGAGTGCTACCTTCTTTGCATTCTTTACCATGTAGTAATCATGGCTCGAAAATGGGTGAGTTGTTGAACTTTTGCAATTTACGGGAATATATATGTGATAAATTCACACGTAATTCGTACCTCGAGGTTGTCATCGACTCCGAGATCGAATTGGCATTGAATTCGCAATAAAAATGGAAATTAGCGAGGGGACCTTGTGAATTGATCATGAAGGCCACCCGAGAATAATGTTGGCTCGAATAAGCACTTGGAAGACTCGAGCAGGACCTTCGAACGTTTCCAGCAGTGACGAGAGGTCCGCGCCGAAAGGACCTTGTTATGCTTGCTAATGGAAACTATCCAATTCAAAGAACAAAGCGAAGTAACGAGTTACTCGTTGAGTGGATGGAGGCGCGGGACTCGGTCTCGAAAGCTGAATAAGAATTGGCGGGATTGTTGCGGGAGGGTGACCCTCTTTGGGGTAGAGAAAATGGGCTTGGTTATTAACATTAGGAATTGTACGAAAAGAAAGGACACGTGGAGAAATGACGACAACGATCTCTTCTTTCCTAGAATAAGGGTTGAAAATGTAAAAGTCGTTGAAAACACTGCCTACCCTACTATTGGACCAATCTACTTCTTAGTAATCGTATGATTATCTTGGAGAGGCGTCGCGGCGTCGCTTATTTCTATAGACGGTTGTTGTTTCCACGTCATGATCATTTTATTAGTTAAGTTTGAGAAATTCAAAAAGGAATTTATTTTTTTTTTTACATTTGTACCTACAGAGTACGGTACACTTAATTTTTTGCATTATCTCTCAGGACTTTCTAGTGAGTTTTGCAACTGGCGACATTATCCGGCAATTAGCGAAGGTCGCGTCGGCGTCGAGCATGGACGCTTTGCGTCGACGTACCGCTTCCATGGGACTCTTTAGGTTTAAGTCCCTGGTGAAATTTAAATTTCAAAATTTCAATCTGGCTTGCAAATCGCTTCTCTCTACCAGCTTCTCTCGCTTTCTCTTCCTTTCTTTCATGCACACTCTCTCACCTACAGGCGTACGATTCACTCTCACTCACACGTACACTCAGCACACTACGTTCCACTCATTCTCCCTTGGTCTCTAGTAAGCGGCTGCAGATTGCGCCGACTCGACATCAAAAGTCTTTTACGTAGCAACGATCGTTCCCTTTTTTTTCACTCTCTCTCTCTCTCTCTCTCTCT
>JARPRG010000448.1:707863-721628 GCA_031001745.1 Hartigia nigra | reverse complement strand
CGACTCGACATCAAAAGTCTTTTACGTAGCAACGATCGTTCCCTTTTTTTTCACTCTCTCTCTCTCTCTCTCTCTCTTCCTCTTCCCTCTTTCATTCCGCTCCTATTTTTTGTCCCAAGCTTCTCTACGTCTTCGAATTGAAAATTCCATCGGAGAAAATACAAAGCACGTTTTATCGTTGGCCCTCGCAGCTCGCATTTTTTTTTTTTCGTTCCCCCCTCTCGTGCACCGGATGAAAGTGCCTCAAGAATATCAATCCGCTTTGTACGATCTTCGCCAAGGTCTTCCAATAAACGAAGAAGGTACTGCATTGCCAAAAATCTTTCTCCCCGTCTTCATTTTTGGATGAAGTCTTCAGCCGAGTCAAAGTCACAGTCCAGTTTGAGGGTACCAAGCTTCATTAGAGGGTCGTGACGCGTAGAAACGGTCTAGGGCAATAATTACGTCACTCTCAGGTCAGAGGACACCGGCAGACCCGTGGTGTGTGTATATTATTTATGGTAGGGTAGTCAGGGTAAGGGGGGTCGGAGGTATCTAAACACCCACTAAATAAATCAACTTTTCGTCCCTTCTCAAAGTTCCCGCAGAGCAGGACCTGCCACTATAATTACTTTACGGGCATTAGAGGTCTCCACGTCGACGAACTACTCCGGCTGGAAACTTTTAATTTTTCCTCGAAAAACTTTACCTCTTCGTTACGACGTCCCAAATGCATCCAGAGATGCTATCCGGGAAGTGTATAGTGGCAAGGGGAAGTGAAGGGGAACAACGACACGAAGTCAAATTAAAATTCATGTGACGCGCCTTTTCTCGGCTTCCTGTCCCGCGGGATTCCGTGTCCTCCAGGACAACGTCGCCCGTTACAGGACAGCAGCCGTGGCAGCAGCGGTAGTGTATACGTCGAGGGGGTCGCGCGGTAACAAGAGGCACACGGTGCCCCAGCGTCGCGGACTTCTAAGCGAATTTGCAAATCAAATTTCCTCCCTGGTCTACGCGAAATTCTCTCCTGCCCACCTTTGTGCCAATTATCATTCCTAAACCACCGTTACTTGTAATTGAAGTTGCCAGTTTCTAGCGGTGTGCTCCACCACCCCTACCATTTCTATTACTTTCAAGCATTCGCTCCAATTTCTCACGACTATTCTAATCTTCTGCTATCATTGTTAATAGCAATTAAATAAGCCCTTTGAAGCAATTTATAGGGTTTTCAAATTCTCTGTATTGTCACTCTAAATTGGATGCTGGATAACATTTGGAACTGAATGCCTTTCTCACTTTTAAGGCGACAAGCTTAAATACGAAAACCAAAGAGAGATTACGAGCGACAAGGGTAGTTTTGTGTTTAGCAAAGCTGCGCGGATTATTCCCTCGGGACTTTCTCGAATTCCTGGAAACAATTCGGTATAGCGCTAGGTATCGTCTTCGAAAATCGCTACGATAGCAAAATGCTGTTCTTCCCGATTTTCAGTTCCCGATTGCAGTAGGATAGAGTAGCTTTCCCAGAAAGGTGATAGGGGTTGGTTGGCGTGGCGGGACGGGAGGTTCATTCGAAGCATCCCCAAGAAGGAAAACTGCCAGAGGAGAAGAAAGATCTTGAAGAAGATCCTAATTTTATTTTCATACAGCTTACAAGATCGTCTTCCCACGTTCTTGTCTATCCTGCAGGACTTATCAGGACCTCCAAGACCTCCCAGGATATCTTCCTACACTTTTTCCTTCACGATCCTCCCCCCCCTCGACTCTCTTGTCCCGCCAACTTTTTGAAACTGGTTCGTCCCTGTTGAAAAGTTTTAACGAGATCGATTTTACGCTGCAATGAAAGTTTCCAAATCTCGGAAATGCCTGGATGACGTTTCACTGACTGTCACTACTGTATTGTTCTTTAACTTTTCCATCTCTTTCTCGATCTCTCTCTCGTTCTCTCCTCGCTCTTCTCTCTCTCTCTCCTTTAGCCTCCATGCCAGCACACTTACAGTGTACTTCAGGACAAGTGCGTACTGGACTTGTCAACGAATATCTCATAAAGCCAAGGGCTGTTCTAATTACAATGATATTCGCATATTGGCGAATTCGCAGATTCCCACGAGCAGAAGAACTACGCTGCATCGAGTTATTACTGTTATGCAAATATCGGCACATCACTCAATATACCAGCGAGGTGCTTGTTTGTTTTGTAATGGGAGTTCGCAAACAGAACACCATTGCCAAAGCGGCTCGGCTGGGTGGGTGGCTGGCTGACTGGTTGACTGACTGGTCAGACCTCCTATTAGTCCAACAGCCTGGAGTGAACTTTATTCTCTTCTATGTATATGAGACATCGTACGTTATGTTGGGCACACCCATGCACTCGAGTATTACATATTTTTGCGTTTCCCCAGTGATATTAAATATCGTATTTACTTCGTTTCTGCTACTGACGTACTAGCCTGGGGTTATGCAAATTTTTTATCTGTTTTTTTTTTGTTTTGTTTTCGGGTGAAAATAACAAAGATCTGTAAAACAGGATAACAGAGGGAAACAAAGAAATGAAACAGAACCAGACAGACACCATTGGCAATAAATAAAATCTTGCAAGGAATTTCTCAAACCTTTTTTTTTTCCGCAAATCGCGAAACAACATTTTATATATTTCTCACCCCTTTTTATATTTACCACAGCATTCCCTTCCCTATAGACGAAAGATGTTAAACGTCAAACTCCCCCTTTAGGAGGATTCTCTACCTACATCAACGGCAAAAGGATTCTCTTATTCCTGGATTTCAGGATTCCAGATCTTCAGGATATTCCCTAGCTAGCACTTCCTTCGATTTCCTCCCTTGCTCGATTTGATTCTCTTCGACGATTTTCCTCCCTTAGGTCACTACCGTATTCCTTCCTGATAAATAACCGACCTATCAATACTGACGTCTTTCAATTTTTCTCAGTTAGATACTCCAGAGGAAACCCTTGCTTTAACCGTAGTCCTACAGAATCTTATAGTCCTATGTATTGCATAATGTACCCTAACCTACGTATGCGAACATCCATTCAATATCTTAGGACTTGCGGGATTCGCAGTATTTCGCGAGGGGGGTATCTCGGACGCTTACGAAAACGGGATATTGTTTCGCTGACTCAGCGGAGCCTTAATCGATCATCGTAAAAATAACGAGGGTGTCAAGGGCACATTTGAGGGTATCCGGATGCTGGAAGGGTATTTCAAAGAGAGAGAAGCTGAGGAAGGAAGAGAGAGAGAGAGAGAGAGCAAGAGAGAAAAACGTAAAAGAAAACTCTGAACGCCGGGCGTCGCTCTTCCATACGGGTGTAAATAGAAACATCTGTTTGGGATTCTATATGTCTGTGGCGAGGGCCGGCGAGCAGTGGTATTAGGACGCCGGTAATCCCGGTTTGCGGAGTTTCTATAAAGCTCCAGAATAGGTTAATCTCACGGAGCAAGTTTCCCCGACGGCGGCCTAATCCGAGCAACTTAATACTGGCCAGGATTCGATACTAGACCGACGCCTCGAAACCGACGTCTACAAAGTCCTGCGTCCCTCCTCTTCAGTATAACCCTTGAAAAACGTGCGCATACCTTATACGACATGATTTCTGCCTACCAGTGTGAATTTACCATTATAAATTTTAATCTAAATAGCACTCTAAATAGTATAAAACGTAATTTCTACTGGGGGTGTCTATACGGCATGGGTCTCGCGTTATAATAAAAGTCACTCTAGGGTGCGAAAGAGAATCTGCTTGTTCGTTCAGAATTTACAAAGGCGTTAACACGCACTGATAAATCTGAGAAACCGCATTTCACCAGAATATCAGGGTGTCGGCCGTACAGCTACGCCTGGACACCGTACTGTTCCATGATTCTTCGTTTTATTCGGGCAATACCTCTGTACTCCGCAAACCCGGGTTCCCGCTTTATCCGTCAGTCACTGTTCCCAATCCCATTAGCGGCAGGGTGCTTCGCGAAATGATGCAAAAATGCTAGGCTTTAATCAAGCAGAGCCATTATCGTTCGATAAAGGCGTACCTGCAGGTACAGGACAAATCCCATCATATTTTAATATGGACGACGTGAGCCGGACGTTTCTAACCACTTAACTAACTTGCATCACTTCTATTCAAAGTATATTTAAATCACGTATGTATCTTCCGTGATATACAGATCCTCTTTTTAAATCCTGCGATAACTCCCAATTGCCAGGATTGACTAAAGGAACCAATGGCAAAGATGCAATTAAAAGCCTTCACTTCTGAAACTAGGCTGTCTTTAAATATTTAATTCGCGCAAGCCTCTTATCCAGCTATTAGCATGCACGCTCTCCTCGCCCTACCTATGGAAATGTCATGGACGCCAGGGAACCCCCTCTTTGCCAACCCATACAAAATCCTTTTGCATAGAAGCTGCACTTTCCAACCTAACCCCAGCCCACGACTACTATACGTGTTTTCAAGCCTGGAATATTTATTCAAATGAATGTCATGGCTGCCTTGTACTCCGCTACTTGTAGGTACTAAAGGACGTCAACTACCTTCCACGTATATCGCAACACCCTTACGCGCAAGGGTTGCCCTACTTCCCAAGGACCCTACCTGCTCCGGACTATCCAATAGGAACAACATCCCTCGAATGTTCTCGGGAGAATCACTGGCTGTACACCTATTGGGGCTAAAATAGGAAAGACAGAGAGACACAGTGGAAAAAGATAGAAAAAGGCAGTAAGGCTCGTGGAGAGGAAAGTGACGTTATTGTGATATAAATTGAGATATAGAGTATCGTGGGAGGGCTGACGATGAAGGTTGAAGGATCAGCTGAAGCTGTTAGTCTTGATTATCCGGACAGTCGTCCTGGACCCCCGCGGCGTGCGAGACGACTGGCAACCCTTGTACCACTAACGCCTTGGCAAGATGCATGGCTTCCTGCGCGACGGCGGCCTTCCCCGTCGAGGGCTATTATTTTATACAAATGCCACCCTTTATTAGAAACCACCCGATTTAGGCGCTACGGGCTAACAACCATCGGCCGCGTATCGCACTGGGACAAAGACAGTAACGGTCACGCGATATCTTTCGCTATATACGTATACATATAGATATACTATAGAACACATCCAACTCGATTATCCTGGCTGGTTAAACCGCCACCCTATCTCCTTGCCCACGTTCTCTTCTCTTCTTCTCTACTGACTTCGCCATCTTTTACTCACTCCCTCTCGCTGTATACATGGCTAACAAGGGCCGAAAGGCTTTACTTGCGTACAAACTGGAACCGGGAATGATATACGATACGGTTTGTCGTTTATCATGGGACCGGTATCCCGTCATGCTTGTGACGATCGTCACTGTCTTTTGCGATTTTTACTCAAGGGGATGAAATTGATCAAAGGCGGCATTTGGAGAGGGTAGTTTCAGGTTTTATGTTTAGTATCATTATATTTTCTGGCATGGAGAAGCATATCTGGTAACGAACTTAAAAGGTGTGAAATCATTTTTCTTCTCGTCCCATCTATATTTATAGTCAAATATTATTGTCAGTTGTGTTAAAGGGGTAAAAGTGAGAAATAACAAACAAAAAAAAACTATTTGGAAGCTATCTTGACTCTTATAACTTTTTTCCCCCTTATTGCGAAAGTGGAGCAGCGCTTTATTGAAATGCAGTCAATCTATGTCGTCTGGATTTCCCAGTCTAGAGCAGACTATCGAAAGCCTCTTCTGTATCAGCCGGATCGTATAGGAGGTTGCAAAAGGTGGGTAGGTTGGTAGGTAGGTAGGTAGCTATAGAGATAGGTATAGTTAGGCAATAGGGTAGTGGGTGGGTTCGCCCTTATATAAACTCGAGAGACAAATGGCGCGAGGTCGTTCGAGGGCGACGCTGGCGTCCCGACGCCGCAGGAGGCAGGAGCAGGTGTATCGCGGAATATACTGCGAACGAATGGGCGGCCGGTAATTAAAATGTCTCCTTTAGGAAACTTAACTCCGACGGAACCGGCGAACGCGTCTTTCTCTTCTCTCTCTCTCTCTCTCCCTCTGTCTCTTTTACTCTCACTTATTTTCGCCATTCTCCGTCTCTCTTCCTGGCATGGAGTTACGCGCAATACCCTTCTTTCCTGGATCATATGGAAATAGCATTTAACTGTGAGAGGGACTACCGACTCAAGCAAATTTTGAGAAATTGTTCTCGGTGTAGGAAGCAGGATTTGTTTACGTCGGGAATCGAAATTGCGCAAGGACTACAAACCGTTATCGATAAAATTTAGGCAAATTCCACGACAATACTGTTTTACAGATTGCCCAGAGCAAATTTTATTATTATTCGTATTAGATCGCATCTCTTATCGGTTTCATCTCTATTACCTAGAACCCTATTTACCCCTTGGCAGTTTCATCAGTTACAACTGGCTACCAAGTAAATATGAGATTTTTCACGTCTCCTGAAAAAAAAAAAAAAAAAAAAAAAAAAGAATTGAAATCTCTCGGTAGCTATTCTTCGGGGTGTTGAATCTCCTAGGATTAAAGTTTGCTATGGATAGAGCCAATGAGAAGACTAGAGAAGTAAAGGGTTGTGGACCAATGGAAGCTGTGACGGGGAGTCAAGGGGTATTCGGGATCCTAGGAGTTTGTACGATGAGGAACTGAGAGTGTTAAAGTGGCAGGGATAGTCTCGCGTGGAAGCTTCAGAATCGATCACAACTTTCAGTAGTTAATTAAACTGGAAGTTATTAAATCCGCAAAAAACTGGTAACATCGCTACTGGCGAATCATCCCCTTGCCTCTCGACCACCCTTCTCTGTCACCAACACTACCATGGTACAAACCCCTATTGGTTACTTTCTATCTCCGATGTCGTCACACAATGTCAGATATTTTCTAGCAGCTCTTTCTCTATGTCTGGTCATATATATGTCTATCCTACTGTACCCAGCATCCCAATGCCCATCGGTGCCGATTTGTTATTGACAAGTTTTCCACGAGCCACCGCATGGGAATAGAGTTTTTCGAAAAAAACGTAGAAAGAGTTACGCGTGGCTAGTTCAGTGGCAGAAAGAAAACTCATCCCGCGAGTTCCGGGATCACCTGGTCCACTCAATTTTCCGATTTACGATCGTCGCCAGACTCTGGTCCAGTTCGATCATTTTCATGTCTGAGGATGTTTATGGTTTCGATGTATTGGTACGCTATATAGATATAGAGGTCTACGTTATCCGGATAGTTTAGAATATCCACAGATAGGTATATAGGCATGCCTTTAGCAAGGAAGCTTTTACAACGGCGAGTAAGCTCTCGTATAATAAATGAACACAAAGGCGCGGTGGTGCTCGGGAGTGGAGCAGGAAAAGTTGTAGTTTTATCCTAGTTTAAAGGAAAAAGGGAAAAAGTTCTCTTTTATGATTGCGAATCTCGTGTACTTTACACCGCATCGTAAACTCCTCTTTATCTCGCTTGGCCCTTAATAATAGATTTCAGGCAGGGCGATGCTGCAGGGGTTTCTTGTAGTGAGCTACGAGGGAAACTAACGATCCCTCTATACGCCTGCGGCATCAAGAGTCGTTCTGTTCGCCAAAGGGGAGGGCAGCGGGGTAGCCCCAAGGCACCCTGGAAGAAGCAGCATGAAGATCATCGGCATCCCCCTAGATGAATACCTTTGAGAATACCTATACAGCCATCTGCTGCATGAAAATAGCGTTTCTTCAAAAATTTATTTTGCATCTGTTTAAGGGTGGGAGTGGGTGGCGCGTCATTTGCTGTTATAGCCCGTGGTGTAGGCTAGGTGTGGGTTAGGGGTTGAAAATGGCTCGGTACCTGGTAGCTCAGGGATTCTGGGAGTCATTGGTAGTCGTAGGGGGTGGTTAGGCAACGCGACTCATAAACGTGTGAGTTTGCGAATGCATGCATCGGTGAGTGTATGTATAGTGGTAGATAAACCGCTGAGTCAAGCTGTTTGACTTGCACATTTCTAGCACAGGAGTGCGCCACCCTCCGACGCCACTGGGGTTATAAACGGGCGCTTTAAAGCTCCCTTGAAATTGGACTGCAGGGAATGAGCGTTTCTCGCCGGTTACCCTGCCGCGTCGTACTCTACCCCTTCGTCGTCCTCGTCCACCTCATCGTTCTTTTCCACGAAATCTTCATCTTTCAGCACCAGGCAAAATCTTGCGGAAGGAACGATAAGACCCGACCAATTTCTTTTTCCTGGTTGCACCTCGTCAACATCTTCCACCCACTATATACCCAGACATCATTTCCTGTCTTCGTCGTTCTTTTACTTTTTGGTCTGCTGGTATGCAAAGCCCTGCTTATCCATAAGACTCCTAAAATCCCAGAGCATACACATTGTTTCCAGCCTGACGTTTTCAGTTTAAAAGTATCCCTTATAACCACCCTCCTACCCCCGCCGGTCTCTGGGGTGGCCATAGTCAGCCAAACGGAATAACGCTGGCTGGCTGCTCTGGTTTTTCCTCCAACGCGAGAAGAAAGCGACACCCTAGGTCGTATTCAGAGAGAAGAACTTCGGATTCTGGACACGGGATATAGAGGGACGCCGGGATGCCTCTGAAGGGGTGGAAAAATAATGCGACAGGGAAGTGCTATTCTACACGCATAAATACAATTCCCGGATTAAAAAAATAGCCGCCCCTCAACTCGCCCGGCACAGAACCGCAATACTCGTAAAGAAGAGACGCGCAGCGTGCTGGGGATGCTGAACCGCTGGAACCTCACAAGCGTACCATCAGGCGCTTCACCCCCTCCGTCGAGTAAACCCTTCTACGTCCATAGCTGTACCATTACTATCCACGTTACCAACATAGCCACCATCACCATCGCAACCGACGGCTCTATACTCCCTTTTTCTTTGACATGGGAATGTTTGCCAGTGAACTTAACCCCCACGCTGGAGAACAGATTTTCACGCCGTCCACGATTAATGCTTCTACACGTAATAATGATAATGGACTTCGTTATGCGAAACGCGACACACTCGACGGACGGAGAATTATCATGGTTATGGACATGACGATGAGGATAGGGGGGAGAGAGAGAGAGAGAGAGAGAGCGGTGGAGGGTGGGAGGGAGAGAAGAGGAGCAAGGAAGAGGATCAGAATTACGCGAGAATGTAAAAAAATATGGGATAAGGGTGGTTTGGATTTATCGTCGTGACGAAAGGAATGGGGACAACCCTCATTTTTGGTATCTTGGAAAACTTGACGACTGCACTGCGGAAAAACTAAAAATGGCTGATGGATTCTCTTGGGAAAATGCTATAGGACGACTCATGGATAAGTCTTCCTACTCCTTCTGCTCCTTTCTATCATTATATCCCTCTTTTTCTTTCTCATCGTTACAACCATCTTTCGTTGGGTTACTTCATCCTCTTACGGTACCAAAGCTGCGAGGAACCCGGATATAGAACCAAGAGCTGCGCTGAAATGATAAAACTGAGGATATTTCTAGCTTACGCAGGTATAAAACGTATAGAAAGCTCTTTCCTTCTTTCACTTTTCTGAATTCAGTGCGTTTCTTCGTGTCTGAAAGAGATGGGGCTGTTTCCGTGGATTGCTAAGGTCATTCGCGTGAGACTAACATATTGGTTGTGACGTTATAGGATTTTTTAAGACTTGGGGATAATTTACGACGAAGATAAAACCAATTAGGAAATAGTCAAAATTTCGTATGATTCGCGAGAACCAGGATGATATTTGCAAAAGTATTGCGATTTTGCGTAAAGCGTGCCTTTTTTTTCGTTCTTCCAGTGTTTACGGGAAAATGTGAGATAATGTGGGAGAAGTCGGATGGGGCGCAGGGCCGGGGGGCCAAGGAGTTGTAAAAACATCTGACTACATTAAGCTTTAAAGAGAGCAAAAGAGCACAGGCACTACCAGCGTACACGTAGATATAATAATGGTGGCCGTGAGAGAGGTAAAAAGATTTTGCAAAATGAAAGAGCTCGAGGCCCGCTTTTCTCCCAAGAATATTATTATTTTCAAAGGGGTTTTAGCCGCTACGTCGCACACGCGTTATCTCCCCACGCTAATATCTTCAGCTCTACTTCCACCCTCTTTACTCGTCTCCCTTATAATTCACCTATGCGTACCTATAGGGGCTGCTTTGTACTATTTTTTTTTTTTTTCTTCTCCAAATACTCCTCCCACAAAACACACAAAAGCTTCTTTCTCTTACGAATAAACGAGACTCGGTACTTCAACCCCATATAAATTCAGACTGTAACATCCCCGTAAGGTAACGTCAGAAAATAAGGGAAGCTATATCGAAAAGGATTGAAGGCATAGAAGAGGAAGCTGAACGTGAGGGTATTGGCCATCGGCTGGTCAAGCACGAGTTATGAATAAGAGCAAGGGTGGTTAGACGGGGATTGGTAGAATAAAAAAAAAAAGAAACGGGAATCGTAATCCTGAATTTATCGCGGAACGAAGGGGCCCTCAGGAATCAATTTTGCGGAAACGGTGCCGCGTGCGTATTCCGTGCTCCCTGGTGTGCCCTTCCATGGACGGCTCTGCATTAATTTCGAATGAGATTACGTTCAAACGAGAGCCACCGCTCATTCTCTCCTCTCCTCTCACCTACTCTCTCTCTCTTTCTTGAGCTCGTTCCCCCTAGCTACGACGTGATATCCTTCTCATCTGGTATTCCTCCTGCTCGGTTTCTCTCACTCCCTCAACCCCATCTCAGCCATTCTTTCACTTAGCGAGTACTTTCACCCCCCCCCCCCCTACCGACCCTTCACGTCCCTCTCCCTCACTGTCATTCGCTCAACTCGCACTGTTAACTTAAATTGACTATCATTCTCGAAATAATGATGGAGTCCTTGTCGCCTTTACACCCCCGTCTCTGGCCTCTACAGCTTCACCCTTACCACCTAGCATTTGCTTCCCTTTGAGAGCGAGTAACTTTGTGCTCAAATTGTATTCCGGCTCCAAATTAACAATTACATTGTTTTAAAAAGAGCGCCGAGCTTAAGAGCTCGCTCGAGCAGGGTGCCGAGGGATGCTGTGTTGCAGAACGGGAGTAGAACAAAGATATATTGTAACCACCCTCGAGGAACTGGGGACATCCGTAAAGAATCCTTTCAATTATTTACCGCACTAATGCACCGGGCAACTTTAAGTTTTTTAATCCGACGGTCACGTGATTCTACCGGAAAGTAGGAAAAAAAAAAAAAAACGGTGAATAGACGCGAAGGGCTTGGCGTGAGAGAATGCGAGAGGATGAAGAGGGATAGAGAGAGAGTTTGAGGAGAAAGAGCGAGCCTAGGGGCGAGACCTTTTCAATTGAACCCTCAAAAGCGTCTGGGATAGCAAAGAAAAAGTTCTAGCAGTAAATTGCTTTCGAAATTTGTTATTATCATGGGACACGTAGATATACGTAACTGTATATATAGAATCTCACTGAGAATTGATTTTCTCTCATAATGGGGCTATGGCCGTATTGAAATCGCGTAAGGAAGATGCGTTAATTTATATCTGACTGTGTACAAGTGGAGAAAAAAATATCCGTCACAGTTTTTGCCGCTCAGGATAAAAATTAATAGTTACCGGGAGATTTCCTTTCTTCCTTCCTTCCGAAACTTCAGTGGGGTCTAGATCAGCCTAATTAAACCTGGAGCAGTACTGTTCCTGCGGGAACTTTATATATATATATAAAGTACGTGCATCGGCCAACTACCCCCGGGCTGTCATTAACCGGGTGTTACTCTTTAACACCCTTCGGGCATGGACCATACGAAAACAACGTTAATGCTACATGGCGATCGAAGTCGAGAATTGATATTTATGGGACAGCTACGGGGGGAAAACAAGGTCAAAGGTATCATTCCCTAACATAACCTCCATTCGAGTCGTTCATTAATCAGATGGAAACTTCTCGAAAACTAATTGAGATTGCCATCGGAAAGCCATGGGGATTAATTCAATCTGATTGTAGTTAAAACACCGTGACACCTCGGGTCCCATTTGTTTTCCCTGTATCGATCATTTCTCTACTGACGCGCCCATATACGGGCCACCCCCATGAGATCTTTTTTTTTTTTCTGTCGTCGGTGGGTGTGTCAGGCATTTTTTTTTCTTTTTCTTTCCTTTGTCAAAACAATTCATTTCGCGTATATCTTCAGGTGAAGTGAAAAAGACATTACCGTTACTTCAAGTTCCCCTTGCTCGTGGCAGACGCTTTTTCGGCTTCCTTTGGGGGCGTTTGCATAGCTCTTATGTACGTATGTATTATTGTGCGATTGCCAGGCCGAAGTCTTTCACAATTTCGCGCAATCAAATAGCAGCTCGGAACCAAAAGGCAGCTACGTTTTGCTTTTACTTTGAAGTCAGTGGCTGCGAACCCTTGGAAGTTGCGAGGCTGCCAAGTGAGGTCCACCCACCCTGAGCTTGAATGGTAGGCAGTAGCAGGAGAGCAGAGAAGCGATGAAAGCGTCGGGACGCTAGGACGCCTATGGAAAACCGTTAACGCCCCTCTCATATTCTTTCCTTATTTTTCTTGATATGCTCTCCCTCCCTCCTTCTTTCTCCTACTTTCTTTCATTCTTTCCCTAGTACGACCCACTCAAACATACCATATTGGCCAACAGTTGGTTCAGCGTCTTACGTTATGCGTCCCATCAAGATTCTACTTCAGGTCTGGTGTATGGGTTTTATCCAGAGAAATACCTTTGCAATGGAAATATCAAGGATTTTTCTTTGACACGAATATACGCAAGAGAGAAAAGACAAAATAGGCAAGCTTTGATATGACATATAAAAAGGTCATAGTTGAAGACCTGTTGCACCTTATTCGACCTATACGCGTACCTACTGGTATTTTCTATTATTATATAATAAATATTGTGACGTATTTTCTAACCACGCGAGATCGATATCGGTAAAACGTCACCTTCGGCCGTCCAGCCCCGCTCATGCATGCGCAAGCTACGGCTAAAATCGACAAACGCAACAGAAAACTTCAATTTTTGGGGGCGCGTGAAACTGACAAACGCAACTGGATGCATGAACGAGAGCGAACGGTTGCGCAAATGCACGGCCGCTCAGGCTGCAGGTTGTGGTAGAGAGGGTCGGAGTAAGGGACCGGCAAATGGTGTAATCCAGCGAGAACTACTTTGATGGGAACGCGAACATACAAAATCCAGAAACAGGAGAGTCCAGAACATATGATCCGGAGCGAAACGGGAAACCCGACGCCTATGGCTATCGGACTATTCGAAATCCCAGCACCAAGTAAGAAAATCATGCGACTCACCAGAGCAGGCACAGCTAATCCGCGGGAACGGAGACCTCTATCCTAGGGTCCTTCCTCGGATGACGGGTCACCATGGCACCAGGATGCACTTCAAAAACACACAAGCCACTTTTGGTATCTTTGATTTTGCGAGAATCCAGCGCGGGAGCACTACACTATTACGCGAACTAGACACCGGAGCGAGAGTTTAACGCGCCGCCTAGGCAAACACGGGTAGAAAAAATCTAAACGCGGTAGCGCGAACGGGCCCAAGATACCTCGCCGGTATCCCGAGTCAGACTGACTTTACAACATTGACAACAGCCAATTTCGGGAACAAATCAATCTGATTGGTCGGGATCCTTTATCCAATAACTACAGCGCACTTACCCGAGTCGTCCCTTTAACTATAGCGAGAGCATCTTTTCCCTAATCGACAGCGTAACAGTCTCGGAGGGCACTCCAAAATCTATCATAACGTAACCCTTTTCCTCCGCCCGTTCTTCAGCCCTGTACCCTTATTCTTTGGGGCGCCGGTATT
>JARPRG010000448.1:690699-700882 GCA_031001745.1 Hartigia nigra | reverse complement strand
AGAGAGAGAGAGAGAGAGAGAGAGAAAGCGACAAAGGTGAAAGAGAAAGAGAAGAGATAGAGACGGATATTCGTATTTTTCGAAAGCATTCGAGTACTCGTCATTCCGATATCCATTACTCGTAATGATCACGGAATGCGTACGTTTGACTCGATGCAACATTCAAATATTCACATTTTCGATGGTGCAGAGTCCAGTCGGGTTCGGACCGTAATTCAATTTGCATGATTACATGCAGTTATTGGCGCACCGTGTAATCGTTCAAACTCGTCATCGAGTCCCTAACAAAATGATCGATGCAACAGAAATTGTCGGTTCACTTTGATAGTTATAGGAATTTTTATCTCTATTACATCGTAGGAACTTTTCACTCGCTCATATACTCGGTAACGACTCTTAGTAGATCTATGTAACGTCAGTTTACAATGCAGACAAATTTTCAAAAGTATCCGTCAACGAAGCAACAGTCAAATATCTCGAGTATTCTATATACGAAAAAGTCGAGAATTGAGTAGCGACTTCATAGAGAAACGTGAAATAGGTATGGGCGACGGTAAGAAAGGAGTTAAAAAAAAAAGGAGCGAGAGGAATGGAAAGAAGAAAGGGGGACAGGTGGATGAAAAGAATTCGCAGAGATTGAAAGGCACTTCTCCAGAAGACTTATCATCCTGGATGCCATCCTTGGTCAAGACATTTTTCTGAATTCCCTGTACAAACAGCTATCAGCTCCAGGCATTGTCCTGCAAACACACCGAGTGGTCCAGTCCCCATCTCTAGCCCCCCCTCTGTACTACTGTCCCTGAGCACCTTCCACGTTCCATCCCATGCAGAATTCATTCTCTTGCCTTTTCCTTCAATTCCTCGACGTGTACCTTTCTCAAGTCTTCTCCCGAAGTCGCACGTACGTTCAATGTTCCAAGTTTGGTCCAACACAATGGGTCCATCTAGCCAAGCGTCCACTCACTTGCGCTTACACGGGCCACAGAAATGTTTGCATTTACGCGCGGCCAGGCGTCGCCTCCCTTTCTCTGTGAAAGCGTCGGAACGAAGCGTCGACTTGAATGTGTCCGACCCCTTGCGAGAGAACCCTTGGCTAGTGTACTACAATTCTGAGTTCCATCGTAGGTCCATGAACACCTCCTATATTGGCACCACCCTCTACTACTCTTCGTCCGATGGCCTCAGCCTGCACCATCTTCTTCGTCTGGTCGACTGGCACTCAATCCTGACGCGTCTTCAAGGCGTCGTTGTCACCCCATAGACGAGGGATGAAATCGAAAGCCAGTCGGAATGAAAGGACACTCTTGGTGAATGGTACCATGGAAAAGTGCAGCGAATATAGCTCGTAGGGTATTTCTTATAGGGATCGATGAATTCTTTTTTTTTATCCCCCTAGAATTCACTCTTTGGATTATCCTTTAAACAGGGTTGCTGGTTTTTCGTGAATTTCTCATGGGAAATGCGCGCGGCTTTTATTTCTTTCGGATAAACCTCGGGCAGTTCATCTCGCGAATGACGTTACCTTATCCCACCCCCTACGAAAAGAGTTAGACATAGCATCGTACTATATACTCGCTGCACTTGTTACCCTTATCAAAAACATTACTATCCTCCTTTTTCATGTGTCTCGATCATACAATTTTTTACTGACAAAACACAAACAAGAATTTCGTCCTCCTATAGCAACCAGACAAGATAGAATTTGCATAATTAAAAAAAATGTCGACAGTCGACCGTCGCCCTTAGTGGTACTGGAAAATGGCGGTTGTCTTTTGAGGGCGGTTGAAAATGTTTGTGTTAAGCCAACTATATTCCAACTACCACGGTGAGAAGGGATGAGGTGAGGATCAACGCGATATACTAAATACACATTTGGTCCTGGGTTCACAGTGTAACTAACAATATTTCCTAGTGGTCATAGTGGCTGTATAGTTGGCAACACGGGATACGGTGCCACTGCTATACCTACCAGTGGCACTACTGCTTACTACATTGGGTACTAGTTGGCCAGGCTTGGGTTTGAGTTCAGAGTCCAGCACATTAACGAAGATAGTGGCTCCGCTCAAACGTATAATTGCGGGACGAGGCAATTGAGAGACTCCCTTGGGAAACTCGGTCCTCTCCCCCTCCACCCCCGACCACCCCCCGTCTACTCCATCCGTTCCGTTTCTCTAGCTATCCACCCGATAAGATGCCCCCTCATCCAGCATCCCATCCCCTTAAACAGATAACCGAAAACGACGATATTACGTGTCCGATTCTGCACATTGGACGATTCGTCCAGTGATTATCGGTAGACACGAGTAATTGCCCCCCCCCCCCCCCTGAACCCCGAAGGACAATATGGCGGCGCTATTGAAAAATGAGACCATTTTCCAGAAACTTTACGGAATATATTAGTTAATCGTCTAACTTTTTCTTTTTTCAACAAGGGGTTTACATTTTTCTAGGCTCGCCGAGCACGTGGCGTTCGGAACTGTGAGGTATGCCAATGTTCAACGGCAGAGTGTGCCACACTCCGTCACTTTGATCGTGCATAATGCACGGCCAAGTAACGTAGACTATAACTAATTATACACTATTACGTACTTGATTTCCCTGCGGGCGAAAAATAGAGGAAATATATCAGAAGGCCCCGACGAGAGTAATAAGCGCCATTAAGATCCACCGCCTCTGCCGGTACCACCGTCTCTCGACCCCCCACCCTGCCCCCCTCAACACCGTATCATCCTTTCCTCCTGCGGCCTTTATCAACCCTCCTCCAACGTTCGGTTCATCCCGTGCCCCTCTTCACCACCTGTTCTTCGTTCCACCCTTGCCACTACTGCCAAAGAGAGACTCCCTGCAGCACCAGCTCGGCTCGCATCGCAGATTGCTTATTAATGGCCGCACTTTATCCAATTAGAATAAATTACCGTCATTCGTTCTTTGCACTAGATCCCAGGCGCTGCTCTCGTACTACGGCCAGATAGATACTGAGTATATTTCGATCCCGAATAGAATTCCAGCAGGGTAGACAGTTGGTGAGAATTTTTCACCCTGAGAGGAGGAAGGTACGTCGAATTCCGCCCTTAAAGTATTAATGTAGTATGGGTGGATGGGGGTGGGTTTTGAGTTTGGGGTAGATAGGATCTCTCGTAGAATTTACTTAATAACGTGAGAAATCTCATTTGGCGTGACTCTTACGAGCGCACCACGTTCACGTTTACGATTTGAGCCTGATTGCAATTTTGACCGTGCTATCGTGCGCGCCCCCGTTTTATCGGATTTAGCCAAGGACTAGACCCGGCAAAGGGGTAGTTTCTCGGTTACGCGAAAAGTTAAGGTCCCGGGCTTTACTTAGCCGTAATCGGAAGATATTGCCGGGGAGCACTGTACCAAGGGCACTTTGCCGGCCGGCTAAGAAAGCTTCCTTTGGATTCGTGAGGCCTTCTAACACGGATCCCACACCACTGGGTTATTAAAAGACCGCCCCTCCTCTTTATTTCAACCCTCGGCAACCCTCCGCTAAGAGTCTTCCTATGTCAACCTTTGTACTTTTTAGCAGGGATCTACAACGGCCATGTGTCTACTCTAGTGTACGTATATGCGCCATAACTGTAAGACGAGACGGGAGGCTAGTAGCTTCCCTTATTTCACCCTTATTTCATCCTCGTTCTATCCTCATTCCGCTCTCATTCCAACCCTCGTTCCACTATCCAGCAAACGAGCAGCGGGGGGTGATATCAATGGTATTTCTTAATTTCTTTTTCGCACTAAGGAGAGATATTCCGGAAAGGACCACATAGCCATATCGTACGTTCCTTTGACATCTGACGAAGAAAAAGGTATTTTGACCTATGACCTGTATTGTCGCTTCAATTATTTCTATGGCAATAGTAATATTCTATCTGGATCAGGACGTTATTTATCTGTCTGTTTTCTCATAGCCATTGAAGTTATGCTTCCTCTCTCGACCCTCGTCAAGAAATTTTCCCTTGTGGTACGACTCTGTCCAATGATCGTTCTCGCATGAAACTCCACGAAATTGGCGTTCCTGGTGCGCGAGGAGTGCATAAATCATTGGGAAGCGACATTTTTCATCCGATTTTGATTATTTATTCACGCATAGGAATGGACCGACGAGCTGATGTAGTAGCTATGATCAAGATGTCTATAGCCCCTACGCACTATATAAAGTCACATTCCAATATATCTGTAGAGAGTATAGAATCCGGGATACGTTATATGTAGTATGAACGGGCAGGAGTTACCGGCGATATGATTGATAATAATACAGGCGCAGCATAGACGCTGCCTCGGCCGCGCCAATATTACTAAAAAATAATTTACGACAGGGAAATAAAATTCCACGCTAGCCGAGATGGGGAGTAGCGTTGATGGGCTTCAACCGGGATGCTTTGGCAGAGAGTCAAGAGAGATTAGAGTGGGACAGGGTGGTGCTCAGTGCGAAGGGGTGACAGTGGAACGAAAGAGAAGAGGGAAAAAACAAAGGAAGACGTAGAATCCTACAAGATCGGCGGGTGGGGAGCGAGGGGGTGTCTTTAGATGCGAGAGATGGGTGAGCATCGGAAAAAGAATCGTCGAAGGCTGTACGGGAGTAAGGTATTGGCAGCAGAGTCGCTGATCAAAATCACCAAGCTGAATTTAATCCGCATCCATTGATTACTACGTCACATTCAAGAGAATCGAAGGTTCGATTGGTTTCCAGGTTAACACGACGTTAATTCTCCGAGTGTACCTGAGACTAGATGGGTAAACAGGTTGGTAGGTTTGGTACCTACTTAGGTCCTACGCTTGGATTCATTCGTAGCGAAGGGTTCGTGTAGCAGTGACTAGCATAGGTCTTTTTTCCCCTTCGTCTTGCTTCTTCGAATTTTCTTCTTTTTTTTTTTCGTTTTTTCTTTCCGAGAAATCATATAGCGCCGTGAAGGGTGAGGTGGGTGGTGGATCCAGAAGAAAAAAGGCTCCGGCAATATTGCGAACTCGGAGCAGAAGAACGTCTTTAGCTAGGAAATAAATCCGTGGTAGAGTTTACTGCGTTCATCGAGTCCTGTCGCGTACACCGGGAATCTATAGATTTCCCAGGATTGTATCTAGTGAGAATACTACCGGTATCTGGATGCGTACGAGTACGTAGCTACTTATAGAGAGGGGCCCCCCTTCGTACATCCTTACTCCTGCATTGGATTACGGTAACTCGTATTTTCGAAAATAGTCTTGTTATGAAGAAAATAAGATACGCTACATATGGCGACGGCGTAGGTGAGTTACAATGGGTACACGGTATAGGTATACATAGGTGGGGATAGATATGGGGATACATCGTGAACATAGTAACAGTCCTCCAAGAAGGGAGACTCTACTCTACTCACTATGGTTCTAGTATCCTTACTCTATGGTTACCCTTACCACCTATAGTATACTATAGCGATGGCATCTCTCTAGCATCCCCGTGAAATATCTGGCTACAGAACTATCATATTTCCCCCTTATTTTTTGTTGCGCTGTCACGCGGCGCCATATATTTTGACGTCCCTATTCCCTAGTGTCCTTTGCGGGAGCAGGCTCCCGAAACCACCCTTATTCCCAACGTCGCGCAGGGCATCCCAGAAACTCCAAGCCACGACGTGAACGAACATCCCTCGTACCGCTAGGGTGACTCTGCGCTTGTCATTTAAACGGCGCATTATTTCCAGAAAGACCATGAAAATTGTCCGATATCCATCCTCCTCCCTCGCTACCCTCTCTCTATCCTCACTGCGTAACCTCGTTCTCTGAGCTGGTTTTCATCCCCTTACTTCCGAGGCAGTCTTCGTTAGCCAGTCGAAACACGATTATCCTTCTTTTCAGGGTGCGTGGGGTCGTGTGAACTCATTGGTGTGGACCACGTGACGACCTCGATGCTCTATTATTTTTTCTACCCCTCGTGTCTCTTCCAACCCTTGGAATCCCTTTTATTCGTGATCCACGAGAAAAATGTATAAGAGAGACCCACAGAAATGCTCTTCTCACGAAGCATCGGCCCTTCCAAGATCTTCCTCCCTCTCTCTCTTTCTCTCTTCTCCTCAGCCAGGTCTAATGAAGCATTCTTTCTTAAGTCAACCCAACTTTGGCTGAACTTTCCTCGAGGTTTTCCCTACCCTTTTCGCGAAGGGTGGGCAAGTCGAAGGTACAGCTGGATGGGTTGAGGGCGAGGCCCTCCACCAAGAACTAAATATGAATTGTGTGTTGACTTTGCGAAACGAGTATTAAGTACGCCCTACCCTCTATCCTAGCAACCCTCGCAGCCAAGGTAGCTAACAGTCTACCTACCCTTAACCCCTGCGTGGCTTCTGCTAACCTACATAATTCATTTATACCACCGCCTCCACCGACTGTACCTACTACGAGCACTCTGCTGAAAATATTTGGAAAAAAAAGTTTTACGTAGTTCGCCAATAAGATTCTACCCCAAATATACGAAACCTACCCTTTTCGACGCTCCTTGCTACGCCACACCGTATTGTAGTACCTGAAAGGTTTTCAATAAGAAATAACGCCTTCTTACTCATCTGACACCTGTTACATACGTACTTGTAAAATTCACCCCTATACAAATGATTTCATCCCCCTTTTGCCAAGTAATACCAAGGGCCGCGAGAACAACCAGCAAACGGAGTATACCTTTCATGGCAAATTTCTACACGGGAGTGGGACACGGTAATAAGGGAGCGAAGACCGGTTTGATCTTGAGCAAGAGCGCAACAAACGAGTGAGAGAGAGAGAGAGACTCTCTAAGGGAAAAGAAGCGAAGAGAGATGGAATGGTTGGTTCGTTGAGAGAGAAAGAGGAGAAAAGTGATGGAGAGTGGGGGGGGGGGGGGAGGGTAGTTAGAGGGGTTGTTTGTCTCTGCTTTCGTCTACACAGCTTCAGCTTTCGCCATCGAATCGAGTCGAGGAGAGCCGCGGGCTGTTGTGTAAACTCCAGGTTTGATTGAAAACATCCGCACTCAAATATTGGATGATAAATCAGAGAGTCCAGATCTCGGCATTGCGATCCCGTACCACCCGTCAGGATGCTGCTGCACACTTTCACCCTAATTCGCAAAATTCCCCAGCGAGTCGCAATCGTTCATCAGTCAGACCAGATATACAATCACGTAAGAGAAAGTATCACGATAAAGAGAGTCAGACTTCGTGGTTATAATTACTGAAAAAATAAATTCCCAGAGTATTTAAAGGTGATAAGTCACTGTAACAATGCTATACCTTTATCAAGGATTATTATCAAATATATATATAAGAAATATTAGTATCCGAATAATAATATTAGCTAAATGATTAGTTAGAGAATTAATTTATTTATACTGTTTACCACGCGTCTTTCCTCTATTGTTGTAACACCCACCCAGCTACAGAGAAACCGCAGTGTTCTCCCGCTCTCTGTATGCGGAAAACGCAATGGTTATATACATATATCGACGCATATCGGATGTATATCGCACGGCAACGGTAGTCACGTGATACCAAGCAACCTCACGTCTTTCGCATCCATGACTTACAGCATCCCTTACCGAGTCACTCTTATCCTACGTATCATCTCGTTCCATCCAGCATCCAAGACCCAAGATTCAGCGCATCCAAAATCCAGCATATCCTATATCTCATATACAGTAGATCCGCGTATATATATATATATATATATATATATATACACACACACAGGATAGAAGCTAGTACTCTCTCGTCTCCTATTTCCTAGCAATTCCACGCCGTTCACAAATTATCCCTTTCGTGGTGTAGAAGCCTCCAGTCTTGGAAGCAACCAGCCATCCAGCCAACCAACCCACCCACCACTAGGGGTTCCTGGTAGAATAAGAGAGAGTACGTCGAGAATGGCGGCACTGTCGGCTCATATTTAGCCATCGTATAAATCCGACTGGGGCTTCTGTGAAGTTTAATTTTGCCGAGGTAGAGAACCCCCGATAAACGTGAGATCCTGCTAACGTTCCTGGTTCGCTCTAATATATAGTGTATAGTAAGAGACCCAGAGACCAACCGACCCATCCTCTTCCCTTACCAAGATCCATCCCTTCAGACTGCTCGAATATTCACCTAGTCCTTGATATCCTGTTCTCTAGGTGAAATCCCGTTTACACGTGCTTCCCATACATTCCCTTTGCAGAAATACATCTTTATGGAAATCATAAAATTAGTCTGAAAGTTATATTTTATATTTTCACTACTTAATTATATTTAATATATATCTCTGGTGTATATGTATATATATATTGTTGCTTTCACGCTCGATGCATCATTGAGCCGACATTTGTAAAATTTCTTTTCAATTTCTTTCTTCTTCAATTCCCCTCTACTCCCATGCGTCCCGACGTCCCGCTGGCTCTCACTCTCTCCAGCATCCCCCTGACAGCAGGGCTGCCGCTACCGTCACCGACGACGCTACCGACGCCACGGTAGCTCGCATATCTATTTCGCGCAAAACGTAATGCCGCAGGAGCCTTGGAATTTATACGTGACGCAATGCTGATGCCTCTGACACTGACTTATTAACGCAGAGAAGAGAGACGTCAGCCGTTGATCTTACCGTACCGATGTCTCCTCGATTTTCTTTTATTTCATACGCTTTTCTTTTCTTCTTTTTTTTTTCACCCTCGTACCAACTCCTCTCATTCTCTCTATATCGCTTTACTTCTTCACTCCATGGAAAGAATAGAAGAAGATGGTGGAAATACTAGTGAAACAATGATTCTACGACTGTCTCACAATACTTTTAAGTCGTACTTCCGTATACGTACTTTCTCTTAAATGGAATATTATCTATCTAAGGTATAGGGATTTCATATACTTGTATCATACTAACGGTATAACATAGAATTTTGAACCCTTTGATCGTACACTATAACTGATATTAGCTACTTCTACTATCCCTCCGTCCCCATTGTTATACTACCCCATATTCCTGATGTCAATACAGAAGCGTAATTTTCGTGTCACGCGTCGAGCACAAAGAACAGAGTAAAAAGTTTAATTCGCCGTATTTGCCTAACGAGTAGAGTCGTATATTAATATATGGATACAAATGGATGAAAGAAAAGGTGCGGATGAGGGTGGGCCGGGGATGTGAAGTGAAAAGACGTTTTTCTTTTTTTTTTTTTCGAGAATTACTAATTTGCTCTAAAGAAGGCATTGCTTAAATATTGCAGAGAGGCAAATGGCTGAACCTCAAAGTCAGGCCGAGAGAAACTTGCTTACAGGATCCCTGTAATCGTGCCAGTAGTCGAGATAAGTATTTAACAGGCCTCCGAAGAATTCCAGATCTGCACTGGCATAATGAAATGAAATACGTTAGAAATATTTAATAAGCTTCCGTACCCAAGATGAGAGTCTTCTACTCAGCATCCTGTCTTTGGTGAATCCTTCGTCGGAGGGGATGAAGGAGAGTAGATCATACTCCACGCGAATTAGAGAGAGATCCCTTACATCTTCCCTTTGCTCGGCTAGAAGCTTCTCTTTGAGAATGTACGCACTTCCGTAGGGTTTTCTTTCGTTGAGCGTTATAGTATTTCCAGTAAAATGACTTTGACTGTTAAAAAAAAAGAGTTCATTCTTTTCCAAAACACGTCAGTCGCATCGGTGCATCTTTAGAGTTGAAATTATACGATGCTATGAATATATAACGTAGGGCGTAAAGAAAAGTGTAGGTAGAATCGGACAAAAATAAAGTAACCATGAAGATTCAAGAGGCGTGACGTAATATATGGGCGTCAGGACGTATAACCCCAATGTACGGTAACCCAATTGCGCGTAGTCGAGGCGTGTAATAAAAAGAAAAAGAAAAAAGGAAAAGCGGCAAGGTAATAATGTGAAAAGTATAGCAATTTCGTTGGACTGTAAATGCGCGGATGGAGGTGGTTGGCTACGTGGAGGAGCCATATCTGGCGCGTGAGGTGCGGTTAACGATGTTATATAGACTCGTAACTTAACACCCGCATAGCCCAAGCCCGCATGCGAAGCGATTATGAAAATACGAGGAACTAACAGCCGAGTAAATAAGAAACTTTAGTTACTCGCGCGAACTCTTAATTCGAGCTTAAACACGCGTAAGCGCTTTTACGATCGCTCTCACGTTAGACTGTAATGCCAGCTGTGTTTGCCGGTCATTATATATATCTGTAATGTTT
>JARPRG010000448.1:655819-678764 GCA_031001745.1 Hartigia nigra | reverse complement strand
CAACCTGCAGCCTGAGCGGCCGTGCATTTGCGCAACCGTTCGCTCTCGTTCATGCATCCAGTTGCGTTTGTCAGTTTTACGCGCCCCCAAAAACTGACGTTTTCGGTTGCCTTTGTCGCTTTTAGCCGTAGCTTGCGGATGCATGAGCGGTAGTGGACGGCCGAAGGTGACGTTTTACCGATATCGATCTCGCGTGGTCAGAAAATACGTCACAATGTATATACGTATATATTGTACAAGTATAATATACCTGATGTATAGAGTCAGTTGGGGAATTATTGGGTGAGAGTTCGTGGACGTTAAGTCCACCGATAGATAGCAGTCTCAGTAAGGGATGAGTTAGCAGACTAGGCCATTGTCTTGCTTCCTTCCCATGGCCGCCATGTTCCTCCGGTAATATCGCATTATGCTGCGCGACTAATGGAGATGCTAATTCCGCTCCGTGAAGCTCGCTGTCTCTTCCTTGCTGGTAGACAAGAGCGAGAACGAGAAAGACGAGTCCTCTTCCATCTCCGAGTCACCTCAATCTCCCGCAATCGTCCGGAATATCAGGAATGCCAGGAGCATTTCGATGAATGATTGCAGTCAGGAAGTGGTATTACATTCAAAATGGTTTATTCGTAGGATTTGACGTGGATTGCAAGGTTTTTTGTGTATTTTTTTTTCACTCGATATTTTACATCCCTTGTTTTTCGTTAATACGATTTTTCTTACTCGCTTTGGCTTTTTTTATCGAATTTATAGAGGAAATACTACCCTTACGGGAAAGTCTAGTATATTGTGATTGGATGGTACTATTGGTAGAACTTTATTGTTTTTTATTGAAACACGATTACGGTCGCCAGGTAAATCCTTAATGGAACGATCGAGTACCGTAGACGAGACTGCGTAGAGTTTCCATGTAAAATTCAACAAGGTAAATCCAAGCGCACGTGGTTCAACGTGTATTCCATACTAGCCGATGTCCCTTCCCACCTTCACCACCACCACCCCGCCACATGGTTTCCTCTTTCACTGGGATTTCCTATTCCACAACCCTTCGTTCTCCAGACATTTTACCTTCGTAGTACCCAGAGAGTCCTGCGTTCAACCCCTAGAAAACCCAAAACACCCGAACCTACCCCTCACCGTTCCACCTCTCTCCCACCCTTTTTCCACCCTTATTCCTTCAATCTCCCATTATCCCACAAATAGCTTACCTACTCGACCGTTTCGACAGTCCAGCTGTCCTTCGTTCTTCTTCCTATTCCTATCCCGTACACACTTGAGAATCAATACCACTCTCGCTTTTTTTTTTTTTTTCAAAAGGGAAAAACCAAAAAATACGTAAAAGGATCTCAAGTACTATACAAGGGCAGAGTGGATACTTAAAAATGTCCCATGCAACTTTCACCCTGGAAAGTACCTACGTAGTAAGGATGCATCGGCACGACGCGTTGCGACGCCTGGCGCTTGCGGCGAGTTAAATTAATGATCTTGAAAGCCTAAGCGTCGCTAGACAGGCCCCTACAGGAGAATGCACTCAGAGGGTGACCACTAGCTTCTAAGTCTCTTAGACCCAGGGTCGCCTTCAAGCTTCACGTAGACCTGGACCATGTAAATGTTAGTAAACTAAATATCTTATTATCCCGTTAAGCTCGTCGAGCTATGGTGAGCCACGACTAGTAATTCGTTGCGTAAGTTTATCGCTGAACTTTTGCGTCATCCCCCATGTTCGTAGGCAGTTTAGCAGCTGACTGGACTAGCACGTGCCGAACGGAGACTAGCTTTATTCCCATTTGCATACGTCAAGTGACTGCATCACTTCTGTTTATAATTTCGTCACTGCCTGTTATTAGGTGGAAGAGGGGAAAAAGAAATATAGCAAGAAAAATAAAAAAAAAAACAAGAACGAAAACTGATAGTACTCCTTTTGGTCCCTGAATGATGCAGCATCTTACGTAGTCACCTAGATATGCGTCTTCTAGTTTCTGAATCCACTATCTGTTTTACCCCACTTGTTAGTTTTTACTCGGGGCAGCAGCCGATTCTAATTTCAGCATGAGAAAGTTGTGCGAGAAAGTTTAACCCAAAGTCTAAGGGATGGAATGTGGGCTTTAACGTTCGCAGAGGGTGCTTAAAACATAACCGACTATTTCATTAGCAACTTGTCCCTGCACCAGTCTCTCCTTACTGTACAGAGCACTTAAACTGCGCTTTTCTCTCTAACCCTCTTCTATCAGTACTTCTCTCTCCTCTCTCTCTCTCTAGTCACACTCTCCTCTCCTGAGCTACCCTCTGCTCTCTATTAGTACTATACCTTCCTCTCTTAGTCGCTCTTGACTTCTATTTCCGCACCCTCCGTTTGAGGGGTGGTCCAACCATTTTCTGCATATATAAATGGTCCTGCACTCTAGTTAACTTTGCTAAGTGCCACTTTTTATTCTCTCTTCCTCTCCTCTCCTCTCTTAGAAGTCCTCCTTCGTGTTGCAGGTTTGTAGCAGCTCACCCTCCATCTCCACAACCGCTTTTCTCAGATTCTTTTGGTCTTGCAGAATCTCTTCTATTCCACTTCATTCCCTTTCTTTCTCTCTCTCTCTCCCATGACGCAACTTCACAATCAGAGCGCAAGTCACTACGAAAAACTTTTCAAATGCAAATGTCACATTTGCATGGACTTTCGGCCAGTTACCTTTTTTTTCAAGGACAATTCACTCTCAAATTCGACGGCTACCCAGGTGCTACCCAGAGTACGTTATAGGTCTGACTACTCTTAGTACGTATCTACTTACTCTTAGCGCGTGCATAATCTACCCGTTGCATTTAGGATCCCTACGACTGCCATAAACTTTACTCGTAATGCCACGTTTTACTGGAAGGTTCCGCCAAACGAAATCCACCGCGTTTTATCGTTCCTTCTATTATCTTATATTTTGAAAATGAAATTATTCCAACACGGTCATGACCACTCCCCTTTACCCTTCTTCACCCATTGAAGTAACGATACCCGCCTTGACTATTCTCTTCTAACGTTCTACACGGATAAACAGCGTATAAACAATGTGGCGCATATCTGCTAGACGCAACTGTTATTATTCATGGAAACTTTCTGATTGTTTCTCAGGCATGCATTTCGTACTCAAGGCTTTTGCGAATTCCAATGAAACGCCAGGACGTACAGTCAAAGACATACGGTGTACTCAGTATTTCCTCGTTATCACTGCATATATGCGTATACGTGTGTGTATATATATATATATATATATCTTTAGGGTAATTACGTAACGTTTGCCATCGTGGCAAAAGTAAGGCACCCAAATATAATTAGTTACCTTCGCTTACCTACCCGAGAGCATCAACATAGCGCAATTACAATTTAATTTCCTTCCTCAACCTTATGAACGAGTGTACTTGATGGCGTCGGCTCGTACAACCAGGACGCACTCGCGCTTTTCTTCGTAACTCGAACCCGACTGCCCCATACTGTACTAATTAACGACACTAATTATACTTTAACAAACCACTCTCACAGTAGGAATTTCGATATCAAACGGCTTGCCGACGAGACAAAATTTTCTATCGAACCGCTTTGCCAACTTGCAAGCTTCTATTACATGCCAATTATAATGTACTCTGAAGAATTTTCCTTAATCGGGTAGTACCTTGAGTAAAATTATTTACAATGTGGAGACTCTCAAAGGATTCTTTTATGCTACGGTAAACACGTGAATTCGATATTTTCACTACTGTCGTATTAGCGCGTGTAATGTTAGGTTATATGTCTATGCTGAGGAGGTCATTGTTTTTTTTTGTTTTTTTTTTGTTTTTACTAGTATGAACATCCTGCTTCTGTGTTGCCACTACGGATATATCTATATACGTAAAAACGAAAATGTCCGAGAGGCTAAAATTCTTTGAGAAGAAAAATTGTTTTCCGATATTGGATTCGCATTGGACGCGCAAGCGGCGGTGCATCTGAAATGACGAGAGCTCGAGAGAGGAAGAAGAGAAGATTGCGAGAGACAAGAAAAATGGAGTAGTATTATTAGTAACAGTCGTACCGTGAAGTGGCTGTATATTGATAATCTAAAAAAAATTGGTAGAAAAACTAGTGAAATTTGAAAAACAATCATCTTTGTGTTATCGGATATCTAGGTAAAGTAAAGTCTGACGATAATTCGTAATGCTTCCGACAAAGATCGGCTGCAACGTTCATTGCAGAGCAGCGTAAGGTAAAGCTGAACTTTTCGAGTGATATTTAACCAGGGGATACACTACAGCTGAAGGGGTATAATATATAGGGTTGAAAAGCGGTATTGGGGGGGGTAGCTATGAATATTCAGGGCAAAGTGGCGCTAAACTAGGCAATGAATGAGTCGGTTAGTCCGTTGGTACTCCTGAGAGAGTTTCGCGACCGCTTCGAGACTCTCTTTCCTCGTTTCAGCCCTTTACCCTCCTCCCCGTACTCTGTCATCATCCACTCTTTACTCCCTTAGCCCAGTTTCATCGCGTAGGGAGAATTTCGATTGCGTTTCTCGTAACTCGACTTTAACGACAGCAGCTTCGGGCTTTATCGTTAAAGCTTGTCTTTTCCACTATTAACCGTACTTGGCCCCATTCACCTTGTAGTAACCAGTTAGGTGGTTGGTCAAGCACCTTCGGCGTATCTACTGGTTACCTAACTAGTACCGCTATATTGGTTACTTAGAGTTCAACAAGCCAAGCTCCATGTTTCCAACAGTCGTCGAGGTGATGAATCTTGGAACAACAACCACGTACCACCTGTTTACTTTAATTATACGTACTCGATACAATGGCTTCTGCGAATCATGGTTACTGCAAGACTGGTTCACACGAACTCACTAAAATCCGATCGTCTGAACATTTTATAGCCGAGCGTGACAGCGGCTGCTACGGCTCTGCACGTAATGTCGCGTAATACCAGTAAGTAATCGCAGCTGAACGTACCACCAGAGCCGACCACTTGCCATGTCGGGAGTGCGCTTGCGCGATATCGGTAAACTTTACGAGCTCCAAATCCCACCGTGTCCTCTCATGAACCGTCACCCTCTGTACTCGCTCTCTCGCTCTCTCTGCTTGGTCCCATGTACCTTTAACCTTTCTTGAACCTTCTGCTACTCCAGCATTACGGTCGTACGTACCATCCGTATAGTAATCTTTGCGGGAATTTGTCACTTCAGCGACGTCTTGACGAGAAGTCGAGAACGTCAGGATATAATCAGGATCGGCTTACCTGGTAGGACCGTAGGGACTTTCTTGAAACGAGTTGGCCAACCGGTTATAGGTAGATAGTCAGAGGCAGCTTTCAGTGGGTTCAGTGCTTGATGGCAGTATTGAGAGAATCTAGTTGGGTACTTACTGTCTCTACTTCGGGTATGAAAGTGTAGCGGAAATTGTCGATTGATCTTGTGTGCCGGAAGTAAATCTATTGTGGAGAGGGTCGTTATTGGCTGTCGTAGTAAAAAGCGAGATTCTGGTGACTCCCTCGGGAGAGGTACATTAATACCGATTTTATTGCGTCACCGAGAGTTACATAGATGTTACATTTAACGGAGGTTGAATTAACGGCGGGAAAGTAGCGGAACGCGAAACGGCTTGGTGAACGATTCTGGAATAAGAAGGTGAAGTAAAAATGGGCGTGTGGGTAAAAGTAAGGGAATAGAAAGAGGAAAACGAAGAAAGAGAATAAGGAGAGGAGACGTGGAAAGTCGCAAGGAAGCTATGGGATAAAAGTGGAACGTAGGATTGCAGAAGATGGAGAAAAGAAAGGGGCGTGTTCCTGGGATTAGTTTTAGTGAGTGCGTTGAGTCGACTGGATTTAACATCTTTCCCTCTCTTCCATCTTCTCTCCCATTTTCTCCACCTTCAGCTTCCTACTGGAAGACTTTGATCTCACAAAAACCAAGATACTTCGATGAAGCGTATTGAGGCGTACAGCTTAGGCAGCTTAGATAGTATCCTTGAAATTTAGGGTAACTTTTACGGTTACTGATCGGTATAATGGTTGTCCGAATTATGTTCTTCCGAAGGAATTTGTAGTGGCGGCTATGAGAATTCAGGCATAGAAACCCTCAGGAAAGTTTGGAATTTTTTCGTGATAGAAAGAAGATCGCCTTATTCGCATAACCTCAAAAGCATTTTTTTTTTTTTTCTTGAATTTATTACAATTTATAACCCCAGGCTAGGGATCGAGCGGATGCTAATCGTTCCAGGTTCCCTACTCTGGAAATCTCGATCGGGTTCAGAGTTTCAGGAATTCCCTATCATCCTCACCTGGCAGGAACGCCACGTCGGTTTTCAGGAGAATGACTGAGGTGATGATGCTGCTGGAGCATGCTGTGAATTTCGCCTTATGGACCAGTAGCTTATGAAAGGCGTTAAAGGGTGAGCTTGCGGTCGAATCTCTGGGAGCTTTAAAAGGGCCAACTGTTGCAATGCTTGCGCAAAAAGTTGCCCGTCAACCTGCCACCCCTTCACCTTCTTCACCCTCGCGGTAGACACTTCTCTGAATGCTTACAAACACGTACACCAAGAACAATGACTCGTCGACCTATATTCTACGTGAGTTACACATCGCACAATTTAAACACCGCCTGAACGAATAACTCGGATACAAGTTGTCATAAAAAATGTGACAACAAATTTCCAAAATAAACGTAATACAAATTTCTGGTTTATTCGGATAAAACAGTCTCTCCTGCTACATCGAAAAACTTTTATTTTGATTTTTTAACGAGAAAAGTTTTTATTACTGTATAAAATTCCATTTGATCAGCGCGAACTGGATCGATACGTAATATTGCGAGTTCTAGGTGCACTTAGGTATTTCGTTTATAACAGTTTTCCACGCCCTGATGATGGCAGCGGATTTCAAGCTCGAAGGAATTCACGTTATTCTTCCGTTCTCGGTGGGAAATCCTTCTCGCTCGAGAAATACGAGCTTTTGCATCCAATGCGCCAGGACGGCACGGAGTCGGGACGATCAAGCAGGGTTGTGTTTACGAGCGAAGCGGACGGGTGCGGGCGCGAACGCACGTACCCATTTCCTTTCGCTGCGGGTTCCGTTGGAATTGAAGGTATAGAGCTAAAAAAACCTCAGGGTGATCCAACCAACCGGTGGAATGATTTGGGTAAAGTGGCTTCCATGTTTTCGTTCCTTTTCGGTCCCGTTCGCTTCCATCCACGTCTACGTCCATATCCCAACATTCACATAGTAAGATGGCGAACGCTGCAGCATACAAAACTGAGTCGCAGCTGATTTCCGAGGTGGAGGCCCTCGTCTTCGCCATCTTCTTCTCGCCCTTTCTCTTCCTTATCCTGTGTATACATTCTGCAGCTCTCGCTCGCCGAGTCCGGTCTTACCACAATAGCTCCCTGTTTTATATTTATTTTGGTCTCTGGGTTTTTCTCTTTTCCGATTCCAAGTAAAGGAGCCGCCAGCCACCCCTTGGCTTAAGGTTCTATGCCCATTGGTGTTGCGGTCACGTCTGCGTATTTTAGGCTACGTGATGTTTGCGCCCCCGAAGTCTCCTGTTCAATCATTAAACTCCAGCTTCAGCATTCTGGGACTGGGGCCATCTAGTTGGTGACCTAATACGGATTTTTTCTTACCATCCTTTAACGGTAAACGCGCCAATAAATCCTTTGGAACTTATCTTAAAATGCAACAACCGCTTTTAAACAGGATACCTTTATACGTTGTTGATACTCTGAATCCTATCGAATACAATCTTGCCAATTGAACCTGATAAATTTTTCTATCCGTAGATATACCGCGTCACCTCTCAGCTTTAAAATTCTTCAATGCAACCCTTACTTAATGCCTCCTTGGAATTTTGTGTACCGCACCACCCCTACTCTATAGTCGCTATATTCATGTCAAACTTGCGTGCGTTAACAGCGCTACGTGACACTGAACCTTTTTTCCTCAGTCGGTACCTTTTCATTGGGGTGTAGTAACCCATACGAGTCTCGTGGCCCATAGACGGAGGTGGCACACGCGAATGGCAAGGGCCGCTTTGTCAAGAGTTAAGTAGCTAAATCCGGTGAGGAAATTTAAGGCAGCCTTTTTATTACGCTTCGTGACTCAACGTATTAGGGTGTTAAACACACGGGAAGTGATATGCCCCTGAGCCGCAATCCTGTTTCTAGGAAGATTACGTCACTGAGCCCACCATGCTTATACCGTTTTCTGTATAGTAAATTTCTCACTTTGAGAATATGAAATTCCTTGAACGCCCGACGCCGCTGACTCAACGTCCGACACTGGCAAGTAGCAACGGCGTCCTCGCCATTCTCCAGCATCGCGACGCCTCTTGAGGCTTCTCGCTGGGTAGCAGTAGATACTCCTACACCGAGATACACACCGGATAACCTTGCTGAAACAATACTTTCGAGCCTGGCATTTTGCCAGGAAGTTGTCGGGCTGCGAAGATTAGCGCAACCTTGGTAACGACTTTATGAAAGAGTGAACTCACGTGTTACACGGAAATATTGCCTGGCAAATTAAAAGGGAACGGCCTTCCCCTTGGTCCTCACTTTTTTTTCCTTATTCCTTTGACCTTCTTCTTTCATTCCTTCGAATCATCCCCTTCCTCCACCCTTCACCCTTCTACTCCTAGTTCTCATTGACTTTCGCTTCTCTCTTGGCTCTCCTCCATACATTCTTTCTCTCGTCCACGCGACTCCTGGATCCCCTTTTCATTTGGTCTTCAGCAGCAGCACCAAGCACGAAAGACAACTAAAGCTTCACGGAAAAATCCTCGATCGTTCCCAAGGAATAAATTCCATCTCTTAGCTGGATAGTCTTGCTCTTTCTCTCTCTCTCTCTCTCTCTCTCCCTCTCCCTCTTCTGGCACGTTGACGTCGCAATTCCTTTTGCTCGGCTAACACCGGTCGTGGGGGCTATTAGATTGTTTTACAGAACGAGGTGTTATCTGACCCCTGGGAGTGAGAATCGGCGAGGCCAGCACGTTACGTAAAGCCACCTTCTCTTTTTATTCTCTTCTCTCTCTCTCTCTCCACGATCCTTCTCCCTGCTACTTTCTCATTCTTCGCGTCTCTCGTCGTATGTCAAATAATGTCTCTCGTATCATTTTATCCTACGTAGACTCACGAATGTGGGTGTAATTATTTTACAATTTATTACCCACCGTCCCAGGTACCTAGAGAGAGCAGAATTAAAATATATTTGTACACGGGTATACAAGACACCTGTGGGTACGTAGGATTAATCCAGGTGCACGTATTCACCTGGGAATAATTATTTAACTTTCATCTGAATTCAAGCAAAGTCTCTGCTTGAAAATTGATAAAATGGCGTTCACTTAGATTTTCAAATATTTTCCTAGAGACAGGAAACTTTAGAGCTGTCTGATTTGCATTCCTTACGGAGTCCTAGCTAGAGTGGGTTAGATATAGTTGATATACAAAGTTTCCACGTTAGAGGTACTGGTCCCAAAGACACCGCAGCCTCCTTCCCAAGGGATGATGATACCTTTCCCAAGATCTTGGGTTGGTCATAGGAAAGCATACGAGCCTGAAGCACCCTGGTCGATTTCTCGGGACAGCGGGATAATTATCGTGAAATAAAGCTCGTCTCCGGGGGGTATCCCGGTAATGCAAAGACATTAGGGGTGTATGGTAGGTGGGCCCAGTCTCCGGGCACTAGAGACGATTCGGCGTGTGCAATGGGTTGTAACGTTCACGTAGCGTCTGGATGGGGGTGGAATTTGGGCTTGGAGTAGTGCCAAGCTTTGCTTTACTTTACTCGACTTTACTAAGAGCAAAGTACGCACGGGACAAATATATCGGCATTCTCGAAAAAGTTGTCGCGTCACCGAATATCCTACATAACTTCAGACCCGAGACATGTTTGCCGTGCAGTTTGTGCTTGCTGTTTTCAAGAAGACGCGAATACATGGTGAATTGGGGAGAATGGATAGGCAAGCAGTAGTAGGTACCACGATCAGCCCTCCATTTGGAGAACTCTTTCGGGATGTACCGTAGGTTGTAACACCCTTACAAGGGATGCATGTACAGGGTGTTACACGTAAACCAATTCAGCCGCTACTCAAGGATAGTTTTAGAGTTTCAGTGAAAGAAGACTGTGAAGGGTATACAATACGGAAAGGTTAAGGGTGGTTAATTGGCGATGTACGCTGGAGGCAACCTACCCCTCAACAAGAGAGGAAACATGATACGTACCTCTAGGTGGGTAGCTGTGTCTGTAGCTACCGGGACTAATCCACTGTGGCTGGTTAAGCTTGGCTAAACATAGCCAGCTACCCGTTACGGGGCCAGGGAACGAATGCTCCATGGTCACTAACGTCAAGCACAGATCTACTCCTTCGTGCTTCACTACTACCCTGAGAGCCATTCTAACGGGTGACTAGATATACTATAGCCAAGCTATACTCTATCCTATAGCTATATCCAATTTGGACTGGCAAAGTCGTTTCTTCGGTGCTTTACGGTTTTAATAAATCTCCGCGGGGTAATTCGCGGTGGGCGGGAGCAGACATTAAACCCTCTATCCCTTGTTCACCCTTGACCAGCCTTGACTACCCTCGAGCATCTAGTAGCTATGTAGCATGAGGCAGGTAACGGCATCCTACTCCCTGATCCTCTGCAAATTAACGGCAAAAATTAACAACACCCTTTGCTATATATAACGGTCATTCGGCTTCAAAGGGCTGGAGCTAAGATAAAATAATTTGTATATGGAACTTGATGCTTTTTACGACTTTAACGAATTTTACGTTTTCATACGTAATATGCGAAATTTTTGAAATTATTTCTCCCAGCCTCCTCAGTGGTTTTTGGATTCTCACTATTCGACAGGTTTTGATTCATCTTAAATGACAAAAAAAAAGAAAGAATTTTTTATCATAAAGGATTCTAGCAGCTTTTGCCAGATTATCGACAGTCAGCAAGCAATCTTCCTAAATTGCATGTTTTTCGAATAAATCCTCTTGATCTTAATTCAATCCTCGAAGAGAATCGCTGCGTTGCGGCAATGTTTATTGAACATGGTTTTGGGAGGTTCGCGGAGATTAAACGGGAACCCGGGCAGCTTTAATGAACCTGCCCGACCAGAGGAATCCGATGTTGCTATGCGAGGGCACAGGCGCTTCTGTCAATAAAAATTTATACTGCAATTCGCGAGTGTCCGAAATGTTTACCATCCGTCACGTCGCCATTACGTATTCACGAATTTCTAGCGATCCAAAAAAAAAAAGAACAAAAAAAAGACCGGTGAAATGACGTTGGACTTACAGAGCACTCAATTTTTGATTTCAGGTGAGTACCGTCCCCATTACATCAGGCTCTCGCCGCTACCCATGTGTTCACCAATAGTGAGTAAACTATAAACTAATGTTAACACTTAAAAATGTAACCGTGCATCCGAGGATGCTGCTACCGATGTCACGTAATCTCTCTTGAATTGTCCCCATTTCACTTATTTCCTCCCTAGAATCGTCGCGCGAATGAAAATCGGCAAGAGATATATAGACTGCGCAGATAGGAAATTCATAGACTCCGTACTTTGAAAAGCAATTCAAGGCACATCGAGAGGAAACTCTCGACAGGCGACAGGCAGAATATCTTGGGAAAAATAATATCGTGATTTTACGAGGGATCTCCGGCAACATAATAAAAGCTTTTTCAGTACAAGAATGGATATCCCTTATTGCATCCGACGACATTTCATTATGGTGACTCGGGATATCCGGGAGGCGCGCAACAAATAAATGCGAATTATTCTGATAGTAGTGAATAAAGGGGAAGAAGAAGCGTGTAGGGGATGATTCCTAGCCCGAGGCACCCTTACCGGAGAGGAAGGAGCAAGGGGAGTAGTAGGGTAACATAGGGGAGGATGGGTGAGGGGATGAAAGCTAGACGGTAACTCGATCGGACATCCCGAGGCGGCCGATGCGATGCAATAGTTTGTATCTAGCGAAGGGGAAGCCACCTCCAATCTTGGTACGGCCCTGCACCGCCTAAACAGCCGTGACAGAGGCCATTACTTACCCCACGCCAACCAACAGAGATATACCCCTTCGAATTATTTTCACGAATTCAATACTTAAACTCCCTTGCCTGTTTGCCATTCATGGAATTCTGCTAGCCTGCGGCTTGCGAGTTGATCCCGTAGCCATTTCTGTGCAACGCCCCGCCCTTTACGTTGTAACGTAAGAAAATCTACCCCATTCTGTAATCTGGTCGAAAACCATGGCTCAATAATTGCCACCCTTCTCGGAGATACGCACTGCCGTGACAATGCCATATAAATGTAAGAACCTCGTTAACTCTGTGACCTAGCCGAAGTTTCCAGGGTTAACAACAACTCAAAAGCGCGTCATTGTATATAGATGATCGAGAAATCGTATTAAAGACTTGTTAGGCTTAAGGGTAGGTACGTTATGGCGGTGAGAATTTATTGAGGATTCTAGTGGCGCACGATTGACTCGGCTCTCGGAGAATCATCGTAATGGCAAGGATGGGAAGGAAGAGGGATGAAACCGTCGAGCAGTGTCTGCGGTGGTTAAGTTGCGGCGGTTCGGAGCTGAGGGGTTGCTAAGGGTATAGAAGGGACGGGAGGGTTGCGCTCTGGAAATTATGGACATTTAACATTCAGCGCGTATGATTAGGCGGTCTGGCGGCGCATAGCTAAGATGGCGGTGGGTAGAACTTGAGAATGAATTATGTAAGGCAAAGTACTTCATTCGTCTTGCTCTTGTTATTTGGTGGGTGTAGTTAAACTCGGCGTATTACCGCGTCTGAAATATCGCTCGCAATTTTTAAAGCGAACGTGCCTCACCCATTCCCAACTAGCAAGAGAACCACCACCCTTCGTGTCTCTCCGACGTGTACCATCTTCTTTCTCTTCTCCTTGTTCTTGCTCTCCCTTTCATCTCAACCTTTCTCACTCTTATTCTCCCTACCCCACCTCCACCCACTCAATAAGTTCGAAGCTTCAGCCAGAACGCTAAGGTGAAACAGTGAAATTTTATTGAGTACAGCGAGAGCCATTGGCTCCTGGGCGAAGGCAGGGGTGCCACGCGTTTTCCGTAGAGAAATATTCAATTTCACGAAGGAGCGACAAACACGTCTGGAAAGAGAGTGCCAGGACACCGGTAGTAGGACCCCTTCGCGAAAATTCGATGGCCACTTTCGTTTTACCACTGGAATATTTGCAAGCCACCTTAACGGTGTCGCCTCCGAACGATCCTCCACTTCCGTATTCCGCGACCATGCCACTATGCCAGACTCGATTCCCAGTGTCAATAACTGTCAATATCCAGGCAGCTATGTCTCTGCAGCTCTGTAGGTTCGCCTTACTCTCACCCAGTGAACCAGCGGAGCAGCACTGCGTCACTCGACTTTCGGTAACGTAAGGCATCCTTCCTTGGACAGTGTTGCGGAGCGCTGGATGGTACCCTGGTATTACCCTAGTATACAGTATAGTATCTACTATCTAGATGACGAGCGCATCTACCGAGGTGCATTTCACATCTCGGCAATTTCTCGGCAATTTGCATATTCCAATTTGCCCCTCGTCGCGTACTGTTTGCTCACTGCCATTTGATGTCCTCTCGTGCTCCCGAGATCGGGTGTTCCTTATTGACAGGTCTTTTCGTAGCTGCGATCGAATTACGTATCCAAGGCTGTCACCGAGAATGGGATCTGTGCCAGGTGCTATGACGTCACTCAGTATATTCCATGCAGCCAAGCACTCTGATCTCTTACAGTTGGACCATCTGCACTTCCTTCGGGAATCAGGAACGCCCTGGTCGATTCCACGCGATATTCAAAAGAGCCCTGTATGGTAATAATGGAAATAGGAAAGAGTGGAAAGGAAAGTTCAAAACAGCATGGAGAGAATGCTAGAGTCAAGAAGGGTATGTGGAGACCAGAGGCCCATTTCTTTTTGTTTTTGGAGACTCGAACGATCGAGAGAGAATTCGAGAGCAAAATTACGAGGCTGAAAAAAGAAGAGAATGAAGGAACCCAAGAGAGTGAGGGGTAAGGAGGGATAAATAGACAGAGTGGGTTCGATCGAAGTGAACAGGGTCGCCAAGGGAGAGACGTAGTCAAGCGCCTTGACGTCGATCAAAAGCTCAGGATATTCTGGTACGAGGAGTTTCCGCGAAGAGACCAGTTAGGGTATGTACGTCGTTCTAAAAGGGCGACGGGCGTTAAGAGAGGACGAAGATGAAGGGGAGGACGAGGAAGAGGTCGACAGGGGGTGCAAGCCGGTCGGAGAGGTATGGCACGGAAAAGCATCGGTGTGTGAGTCACCGGGAAGGAAGGAGCCGTTGGTCCGGTAAACAGATGCCGCTGGAACCCGCTCATCCGGCAAACATTACACAGGCTCACCACCATGAGACCGCGACACAACTACCAGCCTTGTTCAAGATTTCGCGTATACATACTCAGCACCTGGTAGCCAACTCTATTCAAACTAACGCGAAGCTTTCCTCTTGGAGACCTCTGGTTACCCGTCTTACGTTAAACCATCCCCAAAGTGAATGTTTCCGCCAACACGATGTACCAACGTCCTGAGCTAAACCTGCCTGACATACTCAGCCAGCATCCCTGATGACCGGTCATCCGTGTACGTCCATCATCCCTCTCTCTGTGAGAACCCCTTTACACTGAGTAACCCTCATTGTGCGCTCTTCGACGATCAACCTTGGTACCTGGGACACTGCAGGCCATAGCGGTACCAGGTAGACCTGGGGTGGAACTCGGATGACTTAGCCGGTGAAGGTCTCCTTCTTTATTCGTGTAGAACAGTTTAATTTGACGAGTCTGGGGATAAAGTTGGATGATGACTTAAAAGAAAAAGGCAACAAATGTAAAAGGGAAAGAAATAGGGGTTGGCTCGTAGCGGTCCCTTTATGATTCAGTCTCGTCCCTTGTGTTTTGCAACTTTCGTTCTGCAATTATTCTCTAATTCGTTGGATGAACGAAGCACCAGGGTCATCCGAAGGGAGCGGGGTGTGACGAGAGACATCGTCGCTCTTGGAGGCTCCACGCACGAGCGTCCAAGGCAAAAGTCAAAAGCAAACTAACCACCTTGACTATACTTGGGATGCTGAGGGGTAGCTCTGGCTCGGATTTAATTAAAACTAGTAGCCCCCGGCGAACATATTTTCCAGACGGGGTACACGCCCTTGTGTCTATCCTCGTTGACTCGACTGGTCCTGCCAACATGGACGAGGGGTGAATTAGGTTGAGGATGAGGTCGAGGTTCCCAACTAGGATGAGAGGGGTTGCTTTTACGGGGTCCCAAAGTGCCGCTGGCCCTGTCCAAGGGGAAGAGAAACTGTATTTTCGTGACATCAAACTCCCCTGAACTCGCCCACATAATAAATGTTTTCTCGAGTTTCGCAACTTTCCATGGCATAAGTCAACTGGATTCTATCGACGCGGCTGTTTAACTTACCCGGCAATCCCCTCCAACGAAATATGTAGTAGCCATTGGGGAAATTTACAAGTTCTGCCTTCCAGGGCATCGAGACGTCACACCGGGAAATACATCCAGATAAAAACCTTTTTTCTTCTTCTGCTTTTTCTTTACACTTTTGAGATTTTTTTTTTTCGACATTCGCGAATTCCCTTATCGGTCAATGATACGAATTTATTTAATTCACCTTTTTTTTTTTGTTTGTTCCCTAGAGTACATATATCCAAGTATCATTTAAATCATCTCGAATCAATAGTCTAGGAAAAGTTTAGTATAAAAATTTCACTGATAACATTTTCCACTGTAAACGGTAATTCGCAATTTGCAAATTCAAAGACGTAGCAACATTCCCATTCAGACATTTAGTCACGATCGCTATGCCAGACGCTTAATTTACAGTCCTTTACGCTGTTGGATCCCCCTTTATCCCATCATCCCTCTTGGACTATAATAAATAATTTATTCGCTCTATAGTAAATGGTGATCGAGGCTGCTCGTAAACTAGAACGTCTGCTTAATCCAACCTGAAGCCCTTCGTGCATAAACCTACGACTCGTCTATACCTTCACCGGTACTAGAATCGTATTTCAATTGAGTCTTGGGTCGAGTTATTATTGTTCTCCTAAATCCTAACATACTGTAATTGTCCGTACTGTTATCCAAATAGTCTTCAGACCATTGAAAGATCCAGCAGTAAACATTTTAAGTAAACCCATTCGTTCCCACGTATCTTTATCATCTTTATCCTTCCAATAAAACCTCTGATCAAACTCAATTTCTTGATGTATCGATTGAATATTTTTCTCACGAGCATTTCTCAAGATCCCTCGAAGCAAAAGCTCATTATATCTGACTCTAAAGAAATGTTACTAAGTACCCGAGACTCCTAAGCCGATATCGAGACAAGATTCCAAGTTTTGAATCCTGAAAGTCCTCAGGATAAACTGGATGGAAAAAATTACACGACCCGGTAGAAAAGGTTCCTGGAAAGCTCTCAACGTAGCCCGCTATCGCGACTAAATGATTTAATAAACGATCCAAAATCTATTGACATTAAAAAAATCAATTTTACATTCCCGATAATATATGATAAAACAAAAAAAATACAAGAATCCTCCCATCATTTTAGGATCTTCCCAGAAGCAGAAAAATAGTCAAAGGATGATAAGACTAGGGTGGATTTTAGTCGGTTCGGTCGGTCAGTCGATTCCGGTGGTTCTGGTTTGGCCTCGGCATGTTTTCCAAGTCCCCATGGACGCTGGCACGTCTGTTTGTCCACGTCGGCCTCCGCAGAGATCCATCCCTCTCGTCCATATATGTATGTATGTACCCAGCACTCCCTCGAAACCCTCCACCCTGGTATACGTATGTCCTCCGCCACCACGTCCCTCCAGTGTCAGTTGCCCGTGTTTGCCATGCTCGCCAAGGCATGTTTCCAACTAAACTAACCTCGCCACGCCTGGCTGCAACGACGACACTGGAGCAAAGCACATCGGAGTCATCCCCGACGTGTCCTCGTCTTCCGTGGCGTTACGTTGAGAATCGTGTGACAGTTCCTCGACGCCTGGCCTCGAGGTCGAATCCCACAAAGTGGATCAGCCTCTTTCCAGCCAGACATACATTACATATAGTATATGCAGTTAGATGCAAGCATGTCAGTACACATATTCGATACCGGTAGTGGTTTTATAACGATTGAGACATCCAGAGAAGGACGGATGAGATCAGCCAACCTGAAAATTCACAAAGCGAATATCTTCTCGAAAGGAAGCTGTGATTCAAAATGGTTGCCAGTTCTCGATATGCTTTTGGTCTAAAGTGGTTTTTATACCAATGGATGAGGGGGGATACTGTTTCTCTATAGGTACAGTTACCGTTTAGAGGATTGGAGTTACGTGGTCAAAGTCCATTGCCGTGTGGCAGTCTACCGGAAATAGAGTGGAGTTCGCCAATGGTACGCTCTCCTTCTTGGAAACTCATAATTTCTGCTCTACAACGTACGCAAAGGGCACGATACGTAATAACCCGGAGAAGCGCTTATGGCGGAGAGCTATGCTTTGATATAGAAGCCGCCTGCGCCATTCCGACGACGGACGTCGAGACGCAGACGAACGGACTTCACTTTGATTACCGGACGATGCAGCTGTAGGAGGGTCGCTTCTCTAATGCCGACTATATCACTGATTTGCCACTCGATAAGCCCATCTCTCAGTTATAGAGGGTTGTGTTCGGAGGTTCAGAATTGATCTAACCAGATCTCGGACTCTTTGTGTATGTAAATTCATCGGGACGCTCGCGCTACAATTTCGCATCGTCAAGTATTCTGGCAATTTTGCTTAAACTCTCATTTTCGAGTCGGGCCTCCCTTTTCCTTTCATCCCTCAGACTACCCTTATGCACTCAGTCATTTTCACCGTGGCTGACCAGACTCTCTTCTCTCTTTCTCTTTTATTTTCATCGTCCTCTTCTCTTTACTCTCTCCACTTATATGCTCTCCAGGATGCGAAAGCTTTTGGCTGGGTTTTCACGTGTTCAAATGCTTCCCTTTCATATTGGTTGCTTGTGAGTGCTGGATAGCCAACGTGGTACGCGGTCAGCCTAGCAATGAGTTGATTGCTGGTTAGCCTGGTCGATAGATAAAGACGAAGTAGACGAAGTGTAATAAAAAAGTATATTGAAAATGAACCCCAAGCACCAAGATAATCAGTGATAGCGCCGGCAGTACCAGAATCAGTGGGTGCAACCAGCAACTGATCTCTTTCATCTTGTATTTGGCTACAGATTCTCTGGCTTCAGGCTTCAGCCAAATTCTCATTGTAAACGATTTTTTTGCGATCAATCGCTCGTTCGTTGGATGGTTAATTTTTCGAATTATTCGAATAAACCTGTAACGGTTCATCCGTACCATCCCCAAGTGGCCGCCCTGCAGTGATTGCCGATGCAAATACACTCACTCTCTTTTGGTTGAGTTTGGTACGATTCCACTAGGATGGGCCAGAGCCAGAGCTTTCTGCGGCCTGCACCCGACCCCCATGAATAATGCAGACTCAATGTAATTGATCGCCCAATCGGAATGGCTTTTTATTTACTTTCCTTCACTCCAACCGTACGGCTCCTGAGCTTCCCTCTGAACTTATTTGACATCGCTTACCAACCTGAAACACGATCTTCTCTTATTTAGCATTGATAAACTTATAAGATATTTCACTCTCCTTATTTGCGAGTATAGTAATACATCGATGTTTTAGAAAAAATTCAATTTTTTTTAATAGAGTCAATGATAACTCAAAAGTAGCATATAATATGTTTATCGATATTAGTTTACGTTGAATTAAAATATTTCTTTTTTAATTTCTTCTTTAAACAAAAATACAAAGACGTACGAGACTGAGTACTAAAAGCTTTTTAAGAGAGATAAATCATATATACGGTCAAGGAAAGCTTGAATCCCCTTTACATAAAAAGTTGTAATAATATCTTCCTTTTTCTTCTCGTGTCTTCTCTCCCGAGATATCAGATAAGTTAACATGAACAGAAAACGTGCTTAGGTCGGTCGATACTTCTCGTTTTCCCTCGTCGTATCGTGTACGAGGCCGGATAAATTACGCGAGTTAATGGAACTTAACGAAGGAAGGTTCATTCCTATGTAAAAGTATCTTACGCTCACGTTTGCACGAGAGTTCAGTAACTTTCAGTCCTCTGGTGCGAAGTCGATCTTCGTTTCTCATCTCCAAGAGAGCACGTCAAGATTACGGGGCAACACGAGAGATACAAGAAGGCCACCAAATATAAAGTATATATTTTTAGTATAGGAATGGAGAAAGCAGATAAAACGAATAAACTAACGAAAAAAAAAAATATGTATATATATATATATATAAAAGAATCCAAAATCCCCAGAGAATAAAGTATATAGTTACAGGGATAAACTTTGGTAGGTACAGTATCGAATCCAGAAGGTACAGAGGCAACTATCACCAAAGTTTGATTTCGAAAAAGTTTCTTTCAGCTAACAAATAACTCAAGATATTGAATCTAATGGCCGAGGTTATTTAGTCAATTTTATCGAAATTTCAGCCAAGCATAATTTCTGCGCCTGACGTAAAGGACCTTGTAGAATAAGTATACTAGGTATACCGAGAAGGTACCAGGATGAGTGTGTCTTTTTCTCTCTCTATCTGCTGATGGCTACCGGGTGACTCGATTCACAGGGTGAATCGGTGGATGGGTTGAGGGCTGGGTAACTAGAAGGTAAGGGGGTCGCAGGGTGCTAGCAGCCGCTTCCACAGAGATAATGCAGTTATTTCATGCCCGGGCACCGGTAATTGGCTGCACGTTGCCAGCACAGGCACACCGACACCATCAGCAACGGCAACCTGCTTTCGGCCCGAGACATTATGATGTTGCCCGAGCCAATTTCTCAGTCACGAGGTTAATGGCTACTTCTAAAGGGAATAATCCCGTTTTTCCTCGGTGCCCAAGCGCCGGAAAACTCGATAATACTCGTTCCGACCGTTTAACGGGAGTAGAACCTTCTCTAACTATGACTTGACGACTTTATCCACTATTCCCGAACAATCGCCATTCTCTATTTCTATAGGTATGTGTAGAGAGACCTTTGAATTTCGTATGAGACTTCAGGAAGTATAGGTAGGCTATTATTGGTCTTATTAGAATCATTTAACGGAAAAGACAAATTTGGTATCTACTTTCAATTCTGTATCATCCTAAAATATTCAATTTATATTGTCAGATTTGGAATAGTGATATAAATAAAAAATGAATGGGTGAGATTATTTTATCTTGTAATGTCGCTTCTTCGTTCAGAGATCGGATTTTATAAGGAACATTCTAGTTGGTACGTCCCTTTCTCTTTTCTCTTTCAAAGTTTACTCCCTTTTCTTAAGTCTGATTGTTATAAAAGTCGCCCTTTATCGAATCCCCGACAGGGGCGCTACTAGTAGTGCTTCAGACTTTATAAAGTATATCGAGTGTTTTAAACTCTTGGAAAATTCATAAAAAATTAGTAACAAGTTATTGCACGGTATTTGTACAAATAGGATTACCAATCAGATAATGGCGTGTGTGTGTGTGTGTGTATATATATATATATATATATATATATATACATATAATATCTTCAACAGATTCCTGACAGTAGAAGTTATGAGCAAAGGGGATGATAGAGAACTGATAATTTCTGTTTCAATTCCATCTTTTGTCTAATGCCTATAATTGATTCCTAAAACACACAGGTATCTCCTGCTCAATTAACTCCAAGTATAACAAGGGTGAATCAACCCCCAGTCTGCCTAGCCAAAGTTTGACTGAATATTCTCGTAGACGCGTCAAGGGGTAGAAACGTATTGCAAAAGGATGAAAACAGTGTGAATCACGGATACAGCAAGAAGCTCAAGTGGAATATGAAGTTTTTGGATGCGAAAGAGGGATGATCGCGTGCAAGAGAAAGAGAGAAGAGAATGGTATAAAAGACAGAGGAAAGAATGGTGGTCCAGGGACTACAAGAGATACGTAAATCGCAGCAATTTATCATTTACTGAAATTTTCTCCCCGATTTTAACCCTCCCAGTGAATGAGAGGGCTTTAACCATGGATCGGAGGACTGGGAAGAGTGGAGGACTGAAGCATTGAGTATTCGCGCTCCAAGTGACTCGCTTTGTTGACAATGACGTTGACTCGATACAAGCAACCCTCCTCTCTTGAATTGCCGCTCCGCTAGCCACTGAACAATACGATCTATATAATATGGTCGTACATTTCAGGCTCACTGTTCGTTCACTGTTCGTTCACTGTTCGCTCACTGCCCCAGTAATGGATGTTGACAGTTCCTTTGATGACGAGAGAAATCTATATCTCCTTCGGGGGGAGGTTGCGTCACAGGACTATTATAACGATATTTCTCAAATAAAAAAAAAAGGTGGGGCTGGGACGATACTGTGAATGTCCAATAGTCAATAGTTTATTTTTTAATTTTATAAACTGAAACGATAGAATAGCCTTTCACGTAATTGTTATTAGGGGGGTATACGTGTTATAATAAAGAAGAGAGTGGAATTTTGAAGTATGATCTAGTTTGCTCTAGTACAGCGATATTACTCAATGGAATAAGTTAAGATCCTGTGAGGTACGTTTTAGGGTGTCCATCCATCTAAGATCAAATGGGATATGGGACGAGAAAAGTTTTTTCTTTTTTTTTTTTTTTTTACCGAATGAGGATCATTTGGCCTGCGTATCACTGATTTACATTCGACATCAGGAGCCAGGGACTACCTATAGAAGATGTCCCCTGACTCTCCCGGTCATTTTTATGTTACGATTATGGGATGAACCCCTACGACAGTGGATCTCAAAGATCCAGAGATTGTTCATGCGAAGAAGAGTATTCTGGGTTTATACTTATCCAGACATCTAGGGTTTTTGGAGCCACGCAGAAGAAGTCATTGGATTGATCAGTTTAAACGGATTGCGTCATTATTTAATGCAGCGTAAGACACTCTGAAATTTATTGGGCTGAAAAATTGTTTGAAAGATCACAGAAAACAATCCAACTTTTATACTACGGTCCTTCAGATTCCAACTGGTCCATCCTGATCGCACTGGTCTCTCTGCGCTTAGTGCCGAGGCGAATGTATGTAGGGTAGAGATTTTATTTGTTCCTGCATAATCTGGAGACGGTCTGAGCGTCGGAGATGGGAAATATCGTATGTTCCCCACGTTCCACTGCGTTTAAAATAACATCAAACATAATGCTTAGCTCACAAGATGCGGATTACATGCCTCCGGTGGATCCGCGTGGACCATGCTGATATCTTTCTTCCCGAGAAAGTTATCCGGGTAGCCCAAGGGCTGCTGCATTCCGGTCCCATACCTTCGGAAATGACCTAACGCTTATCCCAGAGTTATATTTTCCCAGCATCCCTTTGAGACGAAAAACAATTTCTAGCCCATAGGACAGCCAACCTACGTTCACGTGCAATGGACCACACAGCATCCAGCAGAGGTAAAAAAAATCCTGTAACGCAAAGCTGGTAACCTCACGTTCACGATCAAATTCCACTCTGACGTATTCAAGGGAGGCAGCTAGCAAATTCGAAGCATAAGAACAGGGATGACGATACAAGGGTAGTAGAACTAAGGGAAGGTACCAGACACTTGACTTCGAACTCCTGATGAAATATTTCCATTTGAGACATCGCCCACATCTCGGAGCATGCAGTTGTACACATAAGGTAGACTCAACCCACAAAACCACCCTGGCATCCCCATCTAGTTGTCTCACCCCCCGCAGATACACGTACGCTTAAGTAATTTAATTAGAGCAACTCCGGTCTGAAGACGTGACTCCGTCTCTTTGGGCTGGGCCGGCTCGTGCTCTCTACGAGAGAGGAGAGATGCCTGGATATTCTCTCTCTGGGGGGGGGGGGGGGGGGGGTGGTGGTGGGCCCAGCG